>BQNB010022040.1:0-47508 GCA_026074375.1 Tanacetum coccineum | reverse complement strand
ATAAAGTAAGTATAGGGTCGGTCTTTCGGTATAGTTCACTTCGCCATAAAACTAATTGAAAAATCAATCAAGGTACTTGTGATATAGATATCAAAGTCATTATACCTTGATTGTTTTGATTATTTAGAAACGCTCCCCCTCAACAAGTGCATCGGTAATCGAAATTGTTTGGCACAATGAGGGATTCTATTACTGTCAGTTATGATGATTTTATAAATGATTTAGAGTTTAACGAGAAACTCATGAAAAAATCATAAACTGACACATAACACTGATAACTACACAACTAAATAATGTACAAAGTCTACAATATAATACACATGATATTGACCTTTTAATTGTAAGGACGGTATTATTCCGTTCTCTGAAGAAGTCTGTAGTCAATATCACGAACACGTCCACCAACAAAGCATTCTAGATTTCGGAAGATCCTTCTTGTCTTCAGTCGCCTTTCAATAGCCGCTATGAACTCTTTGCTCCTTGTCATGTCCTTTTGAGTCCAGAATCGCGTATTCATACTCGGATTGAGCCGCTTGACCTTGAATTCCTTGACTCTGTAATCTAGTGCTTCCAGAATACGTGTTAACGTCCCATCACTGAACTTGTATATCTCATTAAACCTCATGATCTTTTGGTCATTGTTGTCTACCAGGAATACTACTGCTCGAGGAGACTCAACGATGGTATAATCATGCTTGAACTCGTAGCCTGTTTCATCCCATCCTGGTTTGGTGAGGTTCAACTGTGTCTGGTAGCTTTCAATGCCGAGATGAAAGTCTTCAACCCGCTGTCGAAAGTTTCGGGTCTATTGCTTGACAGCAGTAGATAGCATCCGTTTGTCTAAACTAGGAAGATGATCAAGATGACCTTGCAGGAGGAGTAGATTTAGGTCTTCAAAGTCACTAGGATACAGGTTTTTGAAATCTTTTTCAGCAATTGTATATTCTTGGAAGTCAGCTCTTCGGAGGACAATTTCGCTTAAGTAGTCATACCCGTATCTTGAGTATGCTTTGATTTATACGACACTAAGAATCCACATGTGTGTTCTGACATCTTTTCTACGTGACAGAGAATCATGTCTGTCAATATAGAACTTCTGTCGATTAAACCACCATTGAGAGATGCCATATTTTGCACTTATGTCATAAGTACACACATCATCAATCCACATTTTTTCCGGCTCTAGCAGTTCAAGCCAAAAGTCAGGATAACTAGCAGCCTTCATCTTGGAAATCGATAGTGCAGGATTGCTTCCCTTGCTACCATATCTCAAATACTCCAAGTCAGTATTGAAGAAGAATTGTGGTTGAATAGTGACATGACCTGGAGGTCCACCGAGAGGAATTGGTCGGTTGACATTGATTCTGACATGATCTCCTTCTGGATTCATCCAGTCAACCTGAGTTGTGAGCATCTTGTGACACTTCTCCATCTGGAACTGAAGGTGAATGACATCTGTGTAGAATGCTTTAACAACTTCATAAGCCTGCCCTTCGAAATCTGCTTGCATAAGCACGGTTTTGTTCACCTTTTGGCAGTACCAGTTCATGAAGGTTGTCATATCTCCAATCTTTGCAAGCAACGAGTTCTCAGCTGGGGGCTCATAAGTTATGGCCAACGCAGAAGCCCAGTTATTCACAACATCTGACTTGTTGGAAGAAGGAATAGTCCAGGCAGGTTCAGGAGTCATTGGTCTTTCCTTTTCAGGTAGGGGTTTCCACCAGTCTTTTCTCGAGTCAGGTTTTGGTTGGTGATCATTCTCGGAGTCTTCATCATCAAACAAATGTACCTGCTCTTCGGGAATGGAATCATCCTGCATCAGATAGTCAGTTAGAGATAACTCTAGAGCTGCCATAAAACCAGTTGACTTGAATCTAGTGTCAGATGTAGTCCAAGCCATGGATTGATATGTGGAGGTCGTAAGCTTAGACGAGCTTGGAGCCTTACTGCCTTGTAGCTGATCAGATCCCGATGCACCAGTAGATGGAGGAGGAGGAGGTGGTGGTAGCTGAGAGGATCCCGATGCACCTGAAGTACCTGGAGCACCAGATGCACCTGCTGGAGGAGGTGGAGGTGGTGGCGGAGAAGGTGGAGACCTAGAAGGAGTTCTTGGAGCTGCATGCTTCTTTCTTTTCTTCTTGCGAGCTTCCTCCTGATTAGCTAGACGTTCATTTGAATAATCTAGCTCCAATGACTTCTGCAGAGCCTCATACAAGTCATTGTGAGCCTCGTGAGCCTTGTAGGAGTTGTATTCAAACATCTATTGTTGAAGTATTTCTTTCATATCAATGGTGGGCAAATCCCGGAAGTGAGCTCGAAGTGGAGCTTGCATTGCCTAGTCCACTGCATCAGTGACTATCTCATCAACTGCTTTGCTCACCTTATGGGGAATATTGAGATTCTCTAAGTTATATAGCCAAGTCCCTTTTTTATCCAACCTTTCCTCTAGGGCTAAGTTGTTTTGACTCAGATCCGCCATATGTTGTTCCAACTCACCTGTGCGACATACTAGGATCGGATCTGCGGTGCTTTGTTGTGGTTGAGGAGGTGGTAGAAGAGATGTTGTTGTTGTGTTTATTGAGGTTGTTGTTGTTGATGTTGGTAGTGGAGAGTCGGGTTGCATCGTCGTAAGATCAATAACCGGAGTGGTCATTGGGGGAACCGAGGAAGTGTCTTGATGAATAGGGACTGAAACCATGACTGAACCTCTATTTTAGCATTTGTTTTCCCTGATTCTTCTTCATGTGGTTTCTCCATGAAAAACTGATCAATGAAGCTGAGATCTTTATCAAGGTTTTCCAGAGAAGATAGGGTTCTCGTGGAGCTTGCAGGTTCTTCTAGAATCACTTAATCTTCAGTTGACAGTTTGAGGTTCTCCTGAACATTTGGGTAAGCAGTTGTGGTAAAATACTCATCCATTTGCTCTGGTTTTTGCTGAGATGAAGCATCAGTGGCCTCAAAGTCCATGTGTTCACGGTTTGGTCTAGCATGAACCCCATGACTTGGTTGAGGTTGAGATTCTGCAGCATCACCAGGGTTTGATCCAGCGTGGCCTTCATCTTGTATACCAGGGTTTGGTCCAGCCTGGTCTTCATCTTGTTCACCAGGGTTTGGTCCAGCCTGGCCTTCATCTTGATCACCAGCATTGATCATAGGTACTTCCTCATCTGATTCCGTTTCACTGTCAGTCAGAGGTAGCTCAGCATCTAAGGAAGGTGATTCAGCCTGTCCAGTGGGTTCAGTGTGCATGAGAGGGCGCCTTTGAAATATAAATTGATCTACAGGGCTCTTCTTTATTAGGGTCTGAAGGGTGAGTAGATCGTGAGCAGCTTGTTTATCAATGACTTTCTCTTTCCCCTTTCCTTGTACCTCAGGAAGCGGTTGATATTTCCCAGAGTCATGCTCCCTTAATGTCATCGGACGAGCTGGTCCTTGAGTTTTCTCTGCTTGTTCCTTTAAACTTAGTTCCAGGACCCATTGAAGATCAGCTTCTTCATCAGTATGGGCAGGATCCTCAACAGGAACACCTTTATCACTGGGCTCATCAACCAACTTGAGTGGACTTTTCGGCTTGCGTCTTTTTCCCACTAGTCCAACCTTTGATCTTTTTGCTGGTGAGTGTTCATCAGGAGTTTCCTTAACTAGTTTTTGTTTCTTTTCTGAGGTCGCTTTAGATGCTTGTGTAGGTGCTAGTTTGGGTTTAGGTGGTTGAGTAGCAGTGGGCTTTGGTGCCTTGTCACCAGCGGGTTTAGTAACCTTATCTGCCTTGGGTTTAGTGACCTTGGTAGCATCAGAAGACTCTGTTACTCCTCTTTCCTCAGCCTTGCCACGTTTTGCATCCAGAAATTGTTGATACTTGGAAACATGCTCTTGGTAGTCATCGTAGTAGGGTGCTTGTTTAATTTCATCAGTGAGTAGAGCATCAGGTATCGGCATGCCAAATATTTCTCTACCATCCTTTCCAACAAACCTAAGAGTGTTCAGAATGCTTTCCTCATGTGAGTAGTGAAGAGGCGACCCAGTCCTTGGGTAAATGTTATGCTTGGTTCTCAGATGATGGATGATCAGTTTGGTAAACCTGACACTTGGAATGAGCAGATGAGCGGTCTTCTTCTTTCTACGTGCAGCCGTAGCTAGATTCTTCCTGTCAGTAAGAAAGGTTTGTATAGATTGAAAAAACTCTTCCCAGATCCTTTTCACATAGTCAATGTTGAAGCGATGAATGATACCCTAAAGGATCTGAAGCATAGGATGTCTTGGCTTGACATATCCAACAGTTTTACCCGTAAGGCACATGTTAATCATGGACAAGAGAGCTCTCCATGGTTGATAGAGCGCATTAACAGACATGGCATATACATTTCTGAGCGTACTAGGGTATCCCAGAGTGTTGACATATTCAATAAATGTATCATTAGAAGGCGGAGCCACAAAAGGATTGTTGTCATTGGTTGGAGTGATATCAAGTGCATCTCTGAGAATATCTTTATGCAGGCGGAGCCACAAAAGGATTGTTGTCATTGGTTGGAGTGATATCAAGTGCATCTCTGAGAATATCTTTATGCAGGTTGAACCATTGCTCATCCAACTGACAACTGTACAACCCATTAGATGTGTTAAAACACATGGTGTCCCAAAACTATTGAATGTAGATAGCAGGAATCGTAGAGGATGACGTGCAAGCCCTGAAGAAGTTGGTGTTCTTTAGTAAGGCCACAACAATCGGGAAGATAGGATTCCTCTGAGGCTTGTGAACATCGAGTACACAGTTTCTCTTGCCGATGGGCACCCATTTGCTTAATGGAAATATCTGATCATCCATTCTGGTCGGTGGTGCGACAGCAGGAGCTTGTTCCATGGGAGCATCATTCGCGGGAATAAGGATATAAGGATTTATAAGGAATGTTAAAGTCAAGTTTCCTTTATTCTATCAGATTCGCAGGAATGTTAAAGTCAGCCATAATATCTGCACAAGTAGATCCAACAGCAGGACATACACACAAATATATGATTTTAGATAGGAGCAATTGCTCAAAGGGATGTCAACCTTGGAATAAATTGACCCAAAGATATTTGACAAATCGCTAAACCAATCTAATGACAACTCGCTATGAATATTCTTATTAAAATACTTAACTCGCTATTAAATTTGGAAAATTTAAAATAGCGAGTTGTATATTTTAATAAAATATAAATCTTCATCAACTCGCTACAAGTTAGCGAGTTTCCTGTTCATGATAATATAATATTCTTAACTCGCTAACATGCATCACAATTCGCTACTAAGCATCAATATTAACTCGCTACCAAGAAAAAGACACTTAACTCGCTACTTAGAATTGTTTCAACTCGCTACATAGCACAACAGCAATTCGCTAAGTCCTAACATTATGCAAACCAACAAAGGGGATCAAGAGGGCACAAGTATAACGCTTGGGCTACACTATCAAACTCTTAGAAATATTCAATTAACAACAACCACAAACAATCAAAGGGTTTGACAATAAAAGTCAACTATTGACACGAAAATCATCAAGCCATCAAAATTATGAAAGGGGAATCAAATTTAAACACAAACGAGGCATCATTTATTCATGCTAAACCTATCCCAACAAATAACATATCATTCTAATCATTAACGAAGATTTAGATGATAAATAAAGGATAAATCATTGATTTTAAGCAATTTAGTGTGATTAAGGAAGCCGTGTTCTAGATATATGATTTTAACATGATATAGAACATTATATACTAGGTACCTTAGCAAGAATAACCACAGAATTAAAGAATCAAATGAAGTTTCAATCTAGCGAGTTCCGTATGAAATTTTTTTTAGAGAGAAGTTTGACCAGAAAAATTGAAGGTTTGACCAATCTTAATTCATTAAACCTATTTATACTCTCAATAGTTACATATCTTGGCAGATTTGGTCCCTACACTTTTGCAAACATTCTCTTTCAGGTTTAGAATATTAATAAGGTTATGACAAGTTTCAGAATAGGCACAAATTGTCCTTATAGATATACAAGCCTAGGAAACATTTATCAAATATCACATAAGTCCCTAAACTCCCAAGTTATTGACAAATTTGGCCCTTTGAGTTAAAATAAATTTAACTCCTCTTCAAAATGTAACCCCGTTAAATACAAAAACCTTTTATCAATTAATATTTGGTGAATTAAAATGCCCGTTCGATGTCATAAATTTGAAAACACTCTCCCCCTCAATCAATGACCCGTTTTCTATTTAAAGAGTTGTAGTCGTTGATTGAGTGTTAAATTTAAAAAAAATTCAAGTCCGGTTGATTGTCAAACAACATTTTCTACCGTGGGTAACACAAATAATTTTCTGAAGAATCATAGATGAAAAATCATTTGGTTAATTAAAGAAGACTTCTCTTCTATATCAAGAAATAATGCACTGAAACGTACATTATATCGAGGGTGCACAGATATGAAGTAATCCATGCCCGGGAGAACTTAATCACCCGTTGTCAGGAACAGCCGTCTTTTTGGCGACATGCTTTCCTCAGTTTGAAAAACGGGTTACAGTCTGAAATAACTGCAAGCCATAAAGACATGTTTTCAAAAGTTTGAACTTCCGTTCGAGCTTCATTTAAAAACCCGTGTCATTATTGAATGGCATTTCTAGGTCCGTAAATGTTATCGATAAACGAAAGACATGTCGTGAAAAACTATTTTTGGAATTTTCTATTTTTTAATTTTTATGGTTTTTGTAGGTTTTATATTTTTGTATTTTGTTTTTAGATTTAAGATATATACATATTTATATAGGATATAGGAGGACCATCCTTTACTCCTCTTCTCCTTCCTGAAGACGTTTAAGGGTTTTCGGAGACATACTCTTCATACCAAGTCGCGGGAGTAGAAATTCGAACCGCTCTCTTGGTAATGCTTTGGTGAATATGTTTGTGAGCTAATAATCCGTCGTCAGGAAGTACAATTCAACCACGCCTTTCTCAACTTGCTCTCTTATAAAATGGTGTCGTATGTCAATGTGCTTGGACCGGGAGTGCTGGATATTATTGCAACAGAGAGCAATGGCACTGCGATTATCACAATACAGGGGAATCCTATTGAATGCAAAGCCGTAGTCTATAAGCTGTGATCTCATCCAAAGTATCTGAGCACAGCATCCAGACATGGCAATGTATTCAGCCTCTGTAGTTAAGATCGCAATGCTCTTCTGTTTCTTTGATGACCAGCTGACTAATTTATCTCCAAGGAACTGAACACTTCCTGACGTACTTCTTCGTGTGTCTTGACAACCTGCATGGTCCGCATCTGCATAGGCCGTTAGTGCCATATCGGTGTCTTTCGGATACCAAAGACCCCAATTAATGGTTTCTCCGAGATACTAAAAGACCCGTTTAAGAACTTCAAGGTGCTTTTTGGTAGGCGATGCCTGATACCGAGCACACATGCATACAGCGAATACAAGATCGGGTCTGCTGGCAGTGAGATACATTAGGGAGCCGACCATACTACGAAAGCGAGTCTAGTCAACTGGAGTCCCTAAGGGCTCCTCATCCAGTTTGAGTCAATCCACCATGGGTGTATCAACAGGGTCACACGAATCCATCCTAAATTTCTTTAAGATTTCAAGAGCAAATTTTGATTGATTAATGAAAATGCCTCCGGGATTTTGAGAAACTTGTAAACCTAGGAAAAATGACATGTGTCCCATCATTAACATATGAAATTTAGAACTCATCTCATTGGAAAATATACCACACGCTTTAGGGTCGGTCGAGGCAAATATGATATCATCTACATATATTTGAACAAGAAGAATATGTTTGCCTGTTTTTTGAGTGAATAATGTTGGATCTACTGCACCCTTAAAAAAGTTGTTGTCCAAAAGAAATCGTGACAAGGTATCATACCATGCCCGAGGAATTTGCTTTAAACCATACAAAGCCTTCTTCAGACAATAAACATGTGTCGGATGGTCTGGATCAACGAAACCCTCTAGTTGACTAACATAGACTTCTTCCTTTAACTCACCATTAAGAAATGTTGTCTTGATATCCATTTGATAGATGGTCATGTTTTTACTGGCGGCATTGGCAATAAAGATTTGAATAGCCTCGATACGTGCAACCAGTGCAAATGATTCCTTAGAATCAATACCTTCCTCTTGTCGATATCCTTTGGCCACCAACCTAGCCTTGTTCTTCAGAACATCACCATACTCATCAAGTTTAACTTTGTAAATACACTTGAGAGCTATAATCATGACACAGTCTGGTTGAGGTACTAATTCCCATACTTGAAGCCGATCAAATTCGTGAATCTCATCTTGCATAGCTTAAAACCAGCAATCTTTAGTTATTACAGATTTGAAGTTCTTGGGCTTAACGTTTGACAGTACAGAGTTATACAAGCACCACAAGGCATCAATTGCAAGTTGTTTTCTGGTGGATACCGGACGAGATGGATTGCCAATAATGTTATCCAGTGGGTGATCTTTGCTCCATTTCTCGAGATAATGAAGTGTTTGAGTGACATAAGGAAATTCTGCTGAACTAAGATCCCCAAATGATGATGCTTCAAAACTAGTTCTGGAGCAAACACGTTTACGAAGGGATCATTGTCAATAGGAGGAAAAGGATTATCTTCCATGAGAGTAGATTCAGCTGCAACGCCTTGATGTAAACTTGGAGATTGTAATGCCAGATATGGCGGTGAATGACTTTGAGAATGTCCATCTTAATCAATGGTAGTAGATGAAGGTGTACCGGTTGAAGTGACTAAAACTAAAACTACTAGAGCAGGAGAGACCGGTCTTTCAACACGAGTAGGTTCCAAGTATTCATCGAACATTGGTTAGAATAAAATCTCCAGTTCTTTATTTGTGGGGGGTACATAAGGTGCTGCAGGAACCGTATTTGGTACGAGCCCTGAACTTATCTGTCCAGGCGTAAAAAACGTAGGAGCGGGTCCTGTACTGAGTTGCACAGGAGCCATTTGCTCAGTCAGCTCATCGAATTAAACGTGAATAGTTTCCAAAATTCGTCGGGTTCTTTTGTTGTAAATTCTTTACCCTTTCCTGCTAGGTGCATAACCAACGAATATTCCAATATCAGCTGTTGGTTGTAATTTTCCAAGATCTTCGTTGTCATTTATAGGGTAACAAAGAGCACCAAAGACACAGAAAAAGGTAAGATCAGGCTTCTTATCATGCACCTGCTCATATGGGGTTTTGTTATAAAGAGTGTGAATGAGGGATCGGTTTTGGGTGTAACAAGCAGTAGCCACAGCTTCTGCCCATAGAAACATCGGAGCCGTGGAAGATATCAGCATTGTCCTAGCGGCCTTTATAAGAGTACGGTTTCGTCTTTCGACAACGCCGTTATGCCGTGGAGTCCTTGGAACTGTCTTTTGGTGAAAAATGCCGACACGTTCATAATATGCAGTCAAATCTTTATTGACAAATTCTGTGCCATTATCGGTACGAATGTATCTAATAGTTTTGTTGAGACTGACTTGTATTTTCTTCAGAAAATTGATGACGACCTCTGTGGTTTCATCTTTCGATCTTAAAAACTTAACCCAAGTAAACCGAGAATAATCATTAATGATGACTAAGATGTATTTCTTCCCATTAATTTTTTACACTCGCATCGGTCCACATAAATCTATATGAAGGGTATT
Organism: Tanacetum coccineum; assembly: GCA_026074375.1. Taxonomy (NCBI): domain Eukaryota; kingdom Viridiplantae; phylum Streptophyta; class Magnoliopsida; order Asterales; family Asteraceae; genus Tanacetum; species Tanacetum coccineum. Next base: position 37,831 of record BQNB010022040.1, on the reverse strand, counting down.
AAGAACTTCCAAGTTAGTGTTTTTGGTTTTTGGTTTGTGGGTATGCTTTTTGCTCTTTCCTAGTTGACATGCAGAGCCAAAGTGATCTTCTCAATCTTCATATCTAGCGTAAACCTCTGACTAAGTCCTTTTCTTGCATGGTCATTTTGGGTACGAAGTTCAAGTAGGTTTTATCGATGATGCCATAACACTTGATTTGTTCTTGGAGGCCTTAGACAACAGGAAAATGGTGATGAGACCTTCATCATGTCTTCAACCGAGATAGTGTACAAATTAGAACCGTGAGAACCTTTAATTAATTCAACACCATCCGTATCTCGAACATAACATGAATGTTTCTTGAATGCAACTTCCAGATCAGAGTCGCAAAATTGTCCGACAGAGAACAGATTGTGTCCTAGTCCTTCCACATAGTATACCCTGGAGATTACACTGTCACCAATCACATAATCTCCATAACCCATAATAGCACCAAAGTGGTCATTCCCGAATCTAACTGTCCCGATGAACTTTTTCATGAAATTCCTGAGCCGTGAGCGATCCCCCGTCATATGTTTTGAACAGCCTGAGTCCAAATACCAAAGGACGATCTGTACGACCTGCATTTGAAAATAGACGAAGATGGAGAGTTTGGAAAGTTGGATCCCCAATTTTGGTTGGGTTCCTGTTGGTTAGCACAAGTAATGGCCTGATTCTCGTTTTGCTTAGCAGGTGCTACTTTGGGTTTAGTGAGCCTAGTTAAAGGGCACTGTTCTCCTAAAGTGAATATTCTGCCCGTGGGTCTCCATTGATGACCAACACTGGTAAGCACTTTGCCTGTGGGTTTCCATACTTGCCTAACTTGCTTAGGTTTCCAAACTTGCTTAACTTCGCGCACAACATTATAAATATGAATAGAGGGGGATGCCTTAATAGATTGCAAATAATCAACCACACACACATCATGATTTGCAAAAATTAAACATTTGTTACATGTTTGGAAAACAGAATCAGAATTCGAATTAATTACAGTACGCTTAGAGCTACTACTAGAATCAACACGATTTGTGGTTCTTAAGTTAGACTTATTTATCCTAGGGTGTTCTTCTACTTTCTTCTTGTTGACACCTTTAGCTGGCGAGATCCTATTTTTCTTAGTATTGCTCCTAGGCTGTGATCTGCTAGCATTGGTGCAACAGTTTACTCCTATAGAAGGAGGCACAGGGACATTAGTCTTCTGAGTGTTCAGTTGCTCTACATGTTTGTGTGTGTTACTATTTGACATGCAACATTGTTCATCAAAAGTAACTTGCTTTTTCCTAATTACAGGGGTAGGAGCATGCTTTTTATCTCGTTGGTTAAAGGCTTTCGGACAAGTGTCAATCACATATTCTAAGAGTTCCTAAGAGTGTTTAGTGTAACGGAAATCAAAGACATTTGATCTATCTAAGGGTCTTACAACCTTAGCTTCCTCTACTATTTCGCGAAGGGTTTCTACACTTTCCTTAAAATGTTTGAGATAATGTAGAAGAACTTCCTTGTTGTTCCTATTGTGAGGGGGAATTGGTTCAACGTCTATAGCATACCTACCGGGTGCAAGAACTCTTGGTTTTACAGACTCCTTAGTGTTGGATTTCAAATTTTCATGTATTTGGGTTTTCAGATTCTCATTTTCAGTTAGCAAGGCCGTTGTCTGTTCTATATGCTTATCACGCATGATCTTAATAGAATTGTACAAATCCTTGTAATGCTTTTTAACTTTTTCATTCTCTGCCCTAAAAAGCTTATTTTGTTCTTGAAGAACGGTGACTTTTTCAGTTAATTGAGTGATCTAAAAATCTAAGGTTCTGAAATTAAGAGTACAGTCTGCTGCACTACGGGTCTTTTTCAATTGAGAGATTTGCGTTCTCAATTTTTTGATGGCGTTGTCCTTTCCTTGAATGGAAACATTTATTTTTTCGATTACAAAGACTGAGTCAAAATCAGGAGTATCTCGAGCGGGTAGAGATGGGTCGTTTCCAAAACTTTCTTTAAGGTTTTGATACTTTAACTGTAAATTTAAGTGATTAACCTCAAGATTGGAAAAACGTTTTACTAATTCAGTATGATCATCTTTTTGAACCATATCCCGTAATTTAGAAAGCTCTGCTTCAAGTTCCAAAAAACGTGTTTGAACAATGGTGTGGGCTTCATGCATTTCAGTAAATCTAGATACAATAAGCTCAGAATTTGTTGCAATATAAAACACTTCTTTGGACAAGCAATCAGCAATTAAATTATCATTTGCAATAAGAATATTTTTTCGCTCAATCTCATCATGCTTCCTATTTACAATATTTTGGTCAACTTTAGCTTCCAACTCTTCAAAAATGTCTTTCATTTCTTTAATTTCTTTAGTTAAAGCCTTTTGAATTCCCTCAAAATGTTCTTTAAGTGTTTTGAAAAATGGAATAACCTCGGTGAGGTACCATTCCTTGGTTTGTTTAAAACCCTTTTCCCCTTCAGTGAGCCCTGTTGGTGTAATTCTCTTTTTACAAGTTTTCTCAAATTCTGAAAAAAGTTGTATAAGTGCAAAAATATTAATTTTCACTTGACTTTTGTTGAAAGCACCCTGGGGATAAGCATTGCAGGTGTATTTGGTGGATACATCATCAATGCTTTGATTGGTCTTGAGGCAGTGGTCTATTTTTTGAGAGCTTCTTCTTTCATCTTTATGAGATCTTGAGAACAAAATATTTGCTCATGGGTCAATTGCTTCTGTGGTGTGAAGGTCGCTAAATAATTCTCTTTCGAGTAATCAGGTGGTGCAATCTTAACCTTATGAGTTACACACTCATGGTATTTCATTTTGTCATTCATTTTCCTCCTAGTGATTTCAGCTATCTCTAGGGTATCCTTTGTGTTGTGCACTAAAACCAGGACATGATTGTTTTTGATAATTTCATAACCATTATATAGAGCAGGCTGAACTTGCTTTGCATGGGTGAGGCATAAAGGGTTCTTGTAGCTAATAGCTACCTTATTCAGTTCATTATAATAGGGCTTTGGTTTACACAGCATGTGAACTGTTTGAAGAGACTGGTCTTGTTTGTATAATTTATCCTCGACCTTTTCTTTTAAAGCTTTCATGTCTAAAAATTCTTCAAGGTATTTGTTTTCTTTTTGTTTAAAATCCTTTTTCAAAGACGTAACTTCTTCTACCATTGACTTGTTATGGTTGATGGTAGAAGCAAGTTGCATTTTTACAGAATGAAGTTCCTTTTTCAAATTTTCTTCTTTAATATTATGGTCAGTGATAACTATTCTTAATTGTGCAACAATATTTTGTTCTCTTTCCGTTAATTCAAACCTGGCCCATCTTTCATACAGTTCAACTTGTTCCTTATATGTTGCAAGTTTCAGAAGTTAATGAATTATCAACTACTGTGTTCCGTGTTGTGTCAGAGACAGATTGGGCATGCAGTTCATGCATATCATTAAATATCATCAAGTATGCATCATTTGAAACAGAAGATATATTACTTTGTACAACTGGCACTACGTTGTCCCTTACATACTGATCATACGGAATCATATTATTATCACTTGTATAATTAGCTTGTGAATCAACAACGTAGTTTGGTTGTACAACGTCATGCATCTCGTGTTCTTCATGATGTTCACAAACAGCATCCTGTAGTGATCGTGGTTGTGTACCTTAGATAGAATGTCTGAATCATAAGACGGACCAGCTTCATCATAAACAGGATCTGCGGATGATAGATTAGCCATGAACATAGTCTGTGTCATGGAAGCCTCATCAACATCAGAATTAAAAGCATCACAGTCATCAGCTTGAACCACATTATCCACATTGAGTGCTAAGTCGTGAACAGGTTACTCATCCACATCTTCATCAATAACGTTGTCTTGTCCACCTGCAATAAACAATAACTGCTCTTCATCCAATGCCACCCCGTTCTCCTAAGCTTGCATCAGCAACATCTTATCTTTGAAGTATTTGGAGTTATGTGGACGCTTGGGTTGAGTGCAGTTCCTTGCTATGTGGCATATACCGTTGCAGTTGTAGCACTTAACCTGCCTTGCTTGACCTGGATTAGCATTCCCAACTCTGTTCTAAGCTCCCCCATAACTAGTTGCACCTGAACCCCGTGCGTTGTTACTCTGTCCTCTATTCTGTTGACCTTAAACATTCTGAACAACGACCCTGCCGTCTTGAACTGTGGCTTGGTTCCTAGGATTTGATGAAGTTCTGAGTTGATTGTTTGTTTAAGGAAGATATGTTTTGTATGATTAGGTGAGTAGGGCAAGTGTGTTGGTTAAGTTCTTAATTAATTTGTCCGTTGGAGAGAGTCCTAAATCAAGTTGGGATTTGTCAGCAAAGTGTGGCGGAATATATGTGGATGGTAGAGTTGTAGATGATTGTGAATAATACTGTTGGTGTGAGACATTGGACATCAAAGCAAGAGGATCCACAGTGTGTTGAGTGAATCGATCCAACATCATTTTGTTCTCATTGGCATGTGCCTCGTGTTGCTTTAGGTAAGCATATAACTGATCATAGTTGGAGTCCCTTAATCCTCTGTTCAGTTTCACTGCTGTTACAAATCGACCCTATTCAGGCAACATGTTCTTCATAAACTTTAAGTTCAGCTGCATTCTGGACATGGTCATCTTGATGTTCCACATGTCATTGATGAGTTTGGCAAACTGGACATAGTAGTCATGAATGGTTTCTCCTTTGTTCTGATGAAAGTGTTCAAATTCATCATACAGTTGTGATTCTCGGTCTTCTTTGGTTGATTCCGAACCTTCCAGGAGCATCTTCACATTGTCCTATATGTCCTTTGTATCAGTGTAATGATTGATGAGAGTGTAGATGTCATTTGGTAACCCTTGAAGTAGGATGTTTGTTGCCCGAATGTCGGCGTTGTACCTTTCCTTATCTTCAGGTGAGAGGTCAGAATAGACTCGAGGTCGTTCTGGACCTAGATGTACGGCACCTTTAATACCTTTAGCAAGTGTTTCCCGAAAAGTTCCCATCTGAAATGGTCCTTCATCAATCGACTTTAGGATATTCACACCATTCTCTTTACCTCGACAATACAAACGAATGCGTTGTTGCCATGATGCAAAGTCAGTCCTATCAAGCATAGGTGGTCGGATATCGGAACCGGCACATTAGATGTCTTCCGAAAGATTCTCCATCTTAATTGATTGTGAAATTATTAAGTTGATCGAACAATGATTAGTGATTATATGTTAAAAGTGGTGATTGATTGTTTGAAATGGTGAATTGTTGTACAGGTTTGTAAGGTAAATCTACAACTCACTACAATGTAACTCGCTGGAAGAGACTTGATAACTCGCTAGCAAAGAAACAAATTAGACAGAGTTTCTGTTCACAAGTCGCTAGAAAAAGTCTTCAAATAACCCGTAACTCGCTAGTAGTAACAGTTGACAACTCGCTAGCAAGAAATTAAACTGACATAGTTCCTGTTCATAACTCGCTAGTATAAAGATCTTTAGTCCTCAACTCATTACCTGCAAGAAAGGTTAACTCGTTGCCTAACTCGCTATCTGCACAAAACGACAACTCGCTGACATACTACTTTCTGACACACAGTGTACTATGCTGACAACTCGGCAGTACAATAACCTAACTCGCTAAGAAGATCTTTGAACAGTAACCTAACTCGCTTGAATGAAAAATTTGGTTTTTCACCTAAAAATCACCCTTTTGAACGTTTTTGCCTGGTTTCTTTTGCACAACTTGGTACTAGAAGACTATAGCAACTATAAAAACATGAACTTTAACATCACAAATGTCAAGATCAAAGAAAACCAAGAACAAGACTATAAACCTTCAAAAACCAAACTTTTGATCAAAATAAACTAAGAAAAATGCACACACAATCTAGCTAATCATCCCATATGCTCTGATACCAATTGTAGGATATTAGAAATCATAACACAATCAAAAGACAAGTAGATTAGCCAAGTTCTAAAGAGATAAAGTGAGAGAGAACTTTTTAGTGAGAGAAAATGAACTTGTATTATGTAAATGACTAACCAACCTCTTCCATGGCATGGAAGAGGCTTATATAGTATCAACAAAACCGGCCATAAGGCCTTAGTAGTAGGCTTACACGTTGGGTTTAATACCCAGCCCATTACCGAATGTTATACATTAACTACTTAACTACGAGCAACAATAAACGGTAAAATACACTGGGTCACCGAGTCTTTTTCTAATATCTAACAAACAAGAATACTTACGAAGATAAGTATTGAGTTATTTTTGTAAAAGATATGTATAAGTGTAATTTATGAAATAAAAATTATAAATAGTAAGTTTAAAACTAGTTTTTATTTAAAAGGTTTACTAAATTAATAAATTTATAAAAATAACAAAATAAGGATAAATATACATTAAATAATATTTAATAATTTTTTTATAAGGGGGTGTTTGTTCGGCAGACTAGAAGGAAAAGAAAAAAAAGAAAACCAATTTGACTACAATTAGGTGTCTAGATGACTATAAATATACAAAAATCAGGAAAAACCCTAATCACTCTTTTCTCTCCCTTTGTTCTTTTGTTTCGGCCGGAAACCCCAAAGAAGTAGAAAAAATATTTTTTATTCAAGATTATTTGTTGTTGATTTGTGTGTCTAGGGTGAAAGGTTTAGGTATTTTTCATTAATTCTTGTTTAATTCTTTTTATATTAGTAACTTTAATTGATGGATAAATTAGGGTTTCATTAAAATCTAGTAAACATGTTTAGATGATCATTAGTAATCAATTAGGGTGTAATTAATGGTGTTTGGATGCGTTTGATAAAGGGTTTTTATAAAAATAACAAAATAAGGGTAAATATACATTTAATAATAATAATTTTTTTTAAAAGGTAAATATTCGATTTAGATTAGAACACGTTAATTTGAAAGTTAGGGTTTGGCAGAATTTTAGGTCATGTTGATCGAATGATATCTCATTGATAAAAACGAGTTATGCTATGAATCTTATGCCTAAACTTAAGTTCAAAGAGTCTAGTTTTCAAAAAGTCCAGCGCCGAAAGGTTTTAAGGTGGGAAGTTAGTCAAATAATTTTTACAAGAAAAGTTGTCGAAACAGTAAATTCGGGTCAGATTTGAGTCTTATTTCGGGGAGTAAAACCCCTACTTAGAAATTGAGTCAAGGCTTGGAAAAATCAAAGATCATATTTTATGTGACTATTAACTCTAGCTCAAAGCACAAGTCCTAAAACATTGACTAAGTATTTTTAGAAAAATCAAACTTTTTGGTGTGCGTTCAGATCCGAATTTGAGTACTTTGTGATGTTGAATTTTTATAAAATAGTTAGACTCAATATATTTTTTCTAAAAAAGAACAGTAGTTCATAACCCATTGGGAAGGTAGGGAATGAAGTAGGGAAAAACAATTTGATGATTTAGTATTTTGTTTGTAGTCATGAAGTGACTACAAAATTCTTTTGAAAAGCTGGAAAACTTAGATAAATGAATTAAGGGTATCGTCTTGGGCATCTAGCCTAATCGCGTGTAACACGTGTTTTAATTATGTTTAGTTGATTTCAAGGAATTCGTGAAGTAGTTGTGCATCAGGTGAGTTTCATAGTCCCATTTTTCCGTTTTTCTTGGGATGAAAATGATGCAAATGTTTTGAAAATGTGTCATTGCTGTGATTATGTGTTTTAATTGCGTATGGACATTACATGACTATAATATGACTATGTGTTACATGTTGATATTGATTTAGGGTCGGATGAGTACGCCTACTCAGTGTTATTTGTGGTATTGATTTGGGATCGGATAAGTACGCCTACTCAGTGTTATTTATGGTATTGATTTGGGATCGGATAAGTACGCCTACTCAGTGTTGGTTATGGTACCATGGGATCGGATGGGTACGCCTACCCAGTGTGTGAATATGTTCGTGTGATACATTCTGGGTGAGCTTGGTTGCTTATAGTGCTAGCTATTCTAAGCCCGAATGTGAATTTAATTGAGTGAATGTATTGATTGGATTATGTTGCATGCTAGCATAGGTTGACGATAGTTCATTGTTGTCCTACATTGTTTTGATAATCACAGAGAAAGCGAGTATTATTGCGTGTCTAAAACCTATAACTTTCACCAACATTATTGTTGACGTTTTAAGCATCATTTTCAGGTGAGCATCTGGAGGAAAGTGAAGTTAGGAAACTTAGCTAGTGAGACCATAGGCTTGCATGCGGAGTTTATCTCCTAGTTTTCTTTTTGAACCGTATTTGGATTGATACATTGAATGTTTTAGGTTTTGGAATATTTTGTTTATGTCTTTGTATTGGAGTGACTCCTTTACCTCAACACAAGACCCCTTTTTCTTGTGTTTGGTATTGTCATGACACTTTGTGTCCATTTTTGTTTTGTTTAATGCATTTTAGTCTCTCTATTGTTAACACCATTGTGTTGTGATGATACCCATGACGTTACGCCTCGTGTTTCCGCCTTGGCGGGGTATGACAGATTGGTATCAGAGCCAGGTTATAGAGAAGTAGGTGGTTGAACCTAGACTATAACCTACGAGTCCTTCAAATAGCTTCATTATAGGGTTTAAGTGTTTAATTATGTAAGTATCATATTTTCTCGCTTATCTGAAAGCTTTAATTATTCTATTTTTGCCTACTATTATCTAATATAATATATACTAATACCTTATTATTTTAGTCATGTCTCTTCCTACCCGTAAGAAATTTCGTTGGGGAATCGTTTTACTAACTGGACTTAAGCGCTATACAGATCCAGCGATAGGACTTAGAATGAAACGAACGAACCGCAAATGCCGAATACCTATTGATCTGTATCCGTGCCGAGTTAAGGAAAAGTTGATTATGAGAAAATTAGAAGGAAAATAGATCATGAAGAAGGAAATGAGAATGATTTCAAAGGATGGCACAATCTCTGAATTCCCTGGATACACATCATCTAAGGAAGAAGATGAAGAAGAGGAGGAAGAAGAGGAAAAGGAAGAGTCGAAAAAGAAGGGATCGAAGGAGGCGTCAGAAATGGGGTCAAACTCCGAGTCTTCAGGTTATGCAGCATCTGACAATGAAGTGGAATCAGATCTCGAGTCCACAGCAAAGAGTGAACCCAAGTGTAAAGAGATGAAAGATACTTGTGAGAGTGGCGTTCGACCCAAACCAGATTCATCTTAGCCATTCCTGCCTATATGTTACTCGACTACCCATCTCGTTTCATGTTTTGAAAAATTTAGTTTGTTTTTCTATGGTTGGAGCCATGTTTAGGAATGTTTACTTTTGACTTTTGGATTTTTAAGTATTTTAATAAAATGACTTAAGTATTTGTTGGATTATTTCCGCATGTGGTGAGTTGAATGATTTGAATTATGTGTTATGTGGTGTGTTAACCTCAATAGGAGGGAGTACACTTGTGAAAGGGGGCATCTATAATTATGGTGGCTAACATAATTATACATGCGCCACAACACAAGTGGACTCGCAAGTATGATTACATGGATTGATGTTGACACGTTATATGTTGGTTATACCTGTATGTATATGGTAATGTGTAGAGTATGATAAGATTATGGGATTGGAAATCCTTATTATATCGTATAATGTATATAAATTTTATCTTATATAGAAATGGCTCCAAACCGACGAAGCGGCCCTGGCAACGACGAGAACCCCGACATCGCTGCTATCATCATGCACCAATTGCAAAACATCCTTCCTCAAATCGTCACCCAAGTAACTAATAATGTGAACAATGCAAATGCTAATGGTGGGAATGGGAATGGTGGAAATGGTGGGAATGGTAATGGTGGAAACAATAGATGTTCTAACAAGACATTCTTGGCTTATAATCCCCGAGACTATGATGGGAAAGGTGGTGCGGTAGCACTTACTAGATGGATTGAGAAAATGGAGTCATTGATAGAAAATAGTGGATGTGCGAAAAAATCAAAAGGTGAAGTATGCTGCAAGTTCGTTCATAAATAAGGCCTTGACTTGGTGGAGCACCCAGGTTTAGGCAAGGGGTCGGGAAGCTGCTATAGGAATGACATGGGTTGAGTTCAAGGTGTTGCTTGTGGAAGAATTTTGCCCAAGTAACGAAATAGAGAAGTTGGAGAGTGAATTCTAGAATCATACTATGGTTGGGGCTAATCATGTGGGGTATACTGATCGGTTCCATGAGTTGGCCAAACTAGTCCCACACTTTGTAACTCCTGAGATGAAGCGCGTCGGAAGGTATATAAGCGGATTGGCACCTCAAATTCGTGGAATGCTTTGAGCAACTCAACCAACCACGATACAGAGTGCTATTCTTAAGGTTGGAATACTTACTGATGAGGCGGCCCGTTGTGGTACATTGACTAGGAGTGGTGAGAAAAGAAAGGAAGTGCAAGAAACAAGTAAATAAGGAGGTTCATGGAAAGATAATAAGAAGGCAAAAGTAAGAAAAGGGTTTGTGGCGACAGCTCCTCCTAGAAATGTGAATGTGGCGCATATCCTAAGTGTGCTAAGTGTTTTACTTATCATCCAGAAAGTGGAAATTGTAGGTGTGTTTGAAACGTATCAGAAAGTAGGTGCCATCCTTTGAAATCATTCTCATTTCCTTCTTCATGATCTATTTTCATTCTCATTTTCTCATAATCAACTTTTCCTCAACTCGGCACGGATACAGATCAATAGGTATTCGGCGTTTGCGGTTCGTCTGTTTCATTCTAAGTCCTGTCGATGGATCCGTATAGCGCTTAAGTCCAGTTGGGAAAACGATTCCCCAACGAAATTTCTTACAAGTAGGAGGAGACATGACTAAAATAATAAGTATGAATGCAGTCGAGGCCCTGCAGGATCATAACGTTGTGACGGGTACTTTTTCCTTAAACGATCACTTTGCTAATGTACTTGTTGATTTTGGAGCTGATTTTAGTTTATTTCCACTAAATTTGCGCATTTACTAAATATGAAACCTAGTATTGTAAGCCCTGGATATGTAATAGAAGTAGCTAATGGTAAGAAAGAAGAAGTTGATAGGATTATCCGTGACTGCAAACTAGAACTAGGAAATTTCTTATTCACTATAGATTTGATACCGTTAGGTCATGGAAGTTTTGATGTAATTGTGGGGATGGATTGGTTATCTAAGAATAAGGTTGAGATAATGTGTCATGAGAAGGTGGTTAGGATACCGTTGGAAGGTGGAGAGATACTTCGAGTTCAAGGGGAACGTACTTTAGGAGGCACAAAATCACTAATGAGCACGAGGGCAGATGAACCGGAGTTGAGTGATATTCCCGTTATACGAGATTTCACTGATGTATTTCCGAAAGACTTATCGGGATTGCCACTGCAATGACAAGTTGAGTTCCTCATAGATTTAATTCCTAGAGCGACGTCGGTTGCGAAGTCTCCATATCGACTAGCACCCTCGGAAATGCAAGAGTTGTCTGAAGAACTTCAAGAATTGCAAGAAAAGGGCTTTATTCGGCCAAGTCATTCTCCATGGGGAGCCCCAATATTATTCGTTAAGAAGAAGGACGGTTCATTACGCATGTGCATAGACTATCGAGAATTAAACAAGTTAACCATCAAGAACCGATCCCCAGGATCGACGACTTATTCGATCAATTGCAAGGAGCGCGTTACTTTTCTAAGATAGATCTTTGGTCAGGTTATCATCAGCTTAGAGTCCATGAGGATGATATCCCAAAGACCGCGTTCAGAACGCGATACGGACACTTTGAGTTTACGGTTATGCCTTTTGGGTTAACCAATGAACCAACGGTCTTCATGGACTTAATGAACTGGGTTTGCAAACCGTACTTAGATAAGTTTGTCATCGTATTCATTGATTATATCTTGATCTACTCAAAGACTAAGGAGGATCATAAGATTCATTTGAAGTTGGTGTTGGAGCTGCTAAAGAAGGAGAGATTGTATGCTAAGTTTTCCAAGTGCGAGTTCTGGTTGCAAGAAGTGCATTTCCTCAGTCACGTGGTCAATCATAACGGTATTCACGTAACCCAAGTAAGATTAAGGCAGTAAAGAACTGGAAAGCTCCTACAACGCCGTCCGAGATACGATCATTTTTAGGGTTAGCTGGGTACTATCGACGTTTTATCGCAAACTTCTCTAAGATTGCTAAACCCCTTACTTCGTTGACTCGGAAAAACAATAAGTATGAGTGGGGCGTGGAACAAGAAGAGGCTTTTCAGACTTTGAAGGATAATTTGTGTATTGTTCCAATACTGTCGTTGCATGATGGAATTAAAGATTTTGTAGTATACTGTGACGCGTAGAATCAAAGGTTAGGTTGTGTACTCATGCAAAGAGGCAAGGTAATCGCCTATGCATCACGACAATTAAAGATCCATGAGAAGAATTATACAACACACGACCTAGAATTAGGAGCTGTAGTGTTTGCCCCTAAGACTTAGAGGCATTACTTGTACGGAACGAAGAGTGTCATCTATACAGATCATAAGAGTCTCCAACACATATTCGATCAGAAAGAGTTGAATATGCGTCAAAGGAGGTGGATTGAGTTATTCAGCGACTATGAGTGTGAGATTTGCTACCATCCAGGTAAGGCGAATGTAGTAGCTGATGCCTTAAGTAGGAAAGAGCGAGTGAGACCTAGATGTGTACGAGCAATGGCTATGACCATTCAGCCCGAAGTTAAAAGAATGATACTGGCAGCTTAGAGTGAGGCGTTCAAGGAAGAGAATGTGCTAGCAGAAAGATTACACGGATTATACCAGAAGATGGAAAGGAAAGAAGATGAGAGCTTATACTTTATGGATCACATATGGGTTCCGTTAGTGGGAGGTGTGAGAACCATAATCACGGACGAAGCTCATAATACTAGGTACTCTGTGCATCCGGGAGCGGATAAGATGTACCATGATCTTCGAGATATGTATTGGTGGCCGGGTATGAAGAGGGATATCGCTACGTATGTTAGCAAATGTTTAACGTGTTCGGAAGTAAATGCTGAGCATCAAAGGCCTTCGGGTTTATTGCAACAACCAGAGATACCCGAGTAGAAATATGATAATATCACTATGGATTTTATCATGAAGTTACCTAGGATGAAGAGTGGGCATGATACTATATGGGTAGTAGTCGACAGACTGACCAATGTGAATTTATATTGCCAACTATTCTAAGCCCGAATGTGAATTTAGTATGTGAAATATGTTGATTGGATTATGTTGCATGCTTGCATAGGTTCATGATAGTTCATTATTGTCCTACATTGTTTGGATAATCATAGTGAAAGTGAGTAATATTGCATCTTATTAAACCCTAGCTCGTAGAGACTTTACCCACTTACTACTTAATGGAAATTCATACACTAGTATTCGTCAGCTCATTTTCTGGCGATACGTGAGGATTACAGTATGGAGAAGTTGGTAAGACTGTACATCGATGAGATCGTCGCACGGCATGAAGTGCCTGTGTCGATTATTTCGGATCGAGATGGACGGTTTACATCGCGTTTCTGGCAAACATTACAGAAAGCTTTAGGGACGCGATTAGATATGAGTACGGCTTATCATCCTCAGACGGATGGAAAAGTAAACTTACAATTCAGACATTTAAGGATATATTAAGAGCGTGTGTGATCGACTTTGGTGGCAGTTAGGATGTTCATCTACCGTTAGCTGAATTTTCTTATAATAATAGTTACCATTCAAGTATTCGATGTGCTCTGTTTGAAGCACTGTATGGAAAGAAATGTAGGTTGCCCGTTCTGTGGGCTGAAATTAGAGAAAGCAGATTGATTAGACTGGAATTGGTGCAAGAGACGACTGATAAGGTAGTCTTGATAAAGGAAAAGCTCAAAGCGGCAAGAGATCGTCAAAAGAGCTATGCTGATAATAGGCGCAAGCCACTAGAGTTTGAGGTTAGGGATCAAGTGTTACTGAAGGTGTCGCCTTGGAAAGGCGTGATACGTTTTGGAAAGAAAGGTAAGTTGGCACCGAGGTATGTAGGACCATTTGAAATCCTTGAAAGGATCGGCCCCGTAGCTTATCGATTAAGATTGCCCAAGGAATTGAGTAGCGTGCATGACACATTTCATGTGTCGAATATGAAGAAGTGTTTGGCGGATGCAAATCTGCATGTGCTACTAGAAGAGATTAAGGTTGACAAAACCCTTCGTTTTGTTGAGGAACCCGTAGAAATTATGGATCGTGAGGTTAAGAGTTTGAAGCGTAGTAAGATTCTAATTGTTAAGTTCGTTGGGATTCAAAGCGTGGCCCTGAGTTCACGTGGGAACGTGAGGACCATATGAAAGCTAAGTATCCCCATTTTTTGTTGACCGTGCTGTTGAACCTAATAGTTAAATTTCGAGATGAAATTTTCTTAAGGAGGGGATACTGTGACAACCGTGACTTGAGCAGGTTAGTCAAACCGTTAGAGTTGACTAAAGTATTTATATGTGTTATAATTGTGTGCTTATGTGATCTTATATGAGTATTTGATATCAATCCGTGATGCGTGTTCATCTATTAGTGATTAAGTTGTGGTTTTGGTAGCTATTTCATTTCGTTCACATTTTTGTGACAATGGAAATGATAGCATGATTTTATGTGTTATCATGTAATTCGGTGAATAATTGAAGTATGAGCGTAAAGAGTATATAATGTATTCCTAGAGATGAATTAAGTCTAGTATTTAAAATTTGGATAAAGCGATTATAATTTCTAATTTAGGAAAGTAATTTATGAAATGAAATTTATAAATAGTAAGTTTATAACTAGTTTTTATTTAAAAAGGTTTGCAAAATTAATAAAGGGTTTTTATAAAAATAACAAAATAAGGGTAATATAAATTTAATAATAATTAATAAAATAAAAAAATTAAAGGGGTGTTTTGTTCGGCCAAAAGAAGGAAAAAGGAAAAAAGGAAAACTAATTTGATTACAATTAGGAAACTAGGTATTATAAATACAAAATCAAGAAAACCCTAAATCACATTTTTCTCTCCCTATCCCTTTGGCCGGTCGAAACCTTAAGAAGAATAATAAAAAAAATTATCAAGAACCAAGGTGGTGATTCAAGTGTAATCGGGTGAAAGGTTTAGGTATGATTTTAATTAAGTTCTTGTATAAATATTTATAATCATGTAAATTTAATTGATGGATAAATTAGGGTTTATAATTTTCTGTAAATTAATGATATAAAGCTATATGGGTGTGTTCGGGAATAGATTTAGAGCATGTTGGTGTAAACGGTTTAGATTAGAACACGTTAATTTGAAAGTTAGGGTTTGGCAGAATTTTAGGTCATGTTGATCGAATGATATCTCATTGATAAAAATGAGTTGAGAGTCTAATTTTCAAAAAGTCCAGCCCCGAAAGGTTTTGAGGTCGGGAAGTTAGTCAAATAAGTTTTACAAGAAAAGTTGTCGAAACAGTAAATTCGGGTCAGATTTCGGGGAGTAAAACCCCTACTTAGAAGTTGAGTCAAGGCTTAAAAAAATCAGAGATCATATTTTATGTGTCTATTAACTCCAGCTCAAAGCACAGGTCCTAAAACATTGTCTAAGTATTTTTAGAAAAATCAAATTTTTTGGTGTGCGTTCAGATCCGAATTTGAGTACTTTGTGATGTTGAATTTTTATAAAATAGTTAGACTCAATATTATTTTTTTCTAAAAAATCACAGTAGTTCATAACCCATTAGGAAGGTAGGGAATGAAGTAGGGAAAAACAATTTGATGATTTAGTATTTTATTTGTAGTCATGAAGTGACTAAAAAATTCTGCGTATGGATATTACATGTCTATTATATGACTATGTGTTATTTGGGATCGGATGAGTACGCCTACTCAGTGTCATTTGTGATATTGATTTGGGATCAGATGAGTATAGCCTACTCATGTTGGTTTATGGGTAACCATGGATCGGATGGGTACGTCCTACCTAGTGTGTGAATATTTTTGTATGGTACATTTCTGGGTGAGCATGGTTGCTTATAGTGCCAACTACCTAAGGTCAAATGTGAATTTAAGTATGTGAAATATGTTGATTGGATTATGTTGCATGCTAGCATAGGTTCATGATAGTTCATTATTGTCCTACATTGTTTTGATAATCACAGTGAAAGCGAGTAATATTGCGTGTCTAAAACCTATGACTTTCACCAACATTATTGTTGATGTTTTAAGCATCATTTTCAGGTGAGCATCTTAATGAAAGTGAAGTTAGGAAGCTTGGCTAGTGAGACCGTAGGCTTGCATGCGTCGCACTTTATTTGGATTGATACTTTGAATGTTTTAGGTTTTGGAATATTTTGTTTATGTCTTTGTATTGGAGTGACTCTTTTACCTCAATACAAGACCCTGTTTTCTTGTGTATGGTATTGTCATGACACTTTGTGTCCATATTCGTTTTGTTTAATGCATTTTAGTTCTCTCTATTGTTGACACCATTGTGTTGTGATGATACCCATGACGTTACGCCTGGTGTTTCCGCCTTGGCGGGGTGTGACAGATTAGTATCAGAGCCAATGGTTATAGATAAGTAGGTGGTTGAACCTAGACTATAACCTAGAAGTCCTTCACATAGTTGCATTATAGGGTTTAAGTGTTTAATTACGTAAGTATCATATTTTTTTCGTTTATCCGAAAGCTTTAATTACTCTATTTTTGTCTACTATTATCTAATATAATATATACTATTTCCTTATTAGTTTAGTCATGTCTCCCTTACCCGTAAGAAATTTCGTAGGGGAATCGTTATCCCAACTGGACTTAAGCGCTATACATTCAGCATGGACATTAAGAATGAAACGGAGACCGCAAAGGCCAAATACCCATGATTTGTATTCTGCGCATGAGGAAAGTTGCTTATAGAAAAGGAAGGAAAAAATAGACATGAAGAAGGACATAAATGATTTCAAAGGATGACACAATCTCTGAATTTTTGAGATACATATCATCTAAGGAAGAAGAGGATAAAGAAGAGGAAGAAGAAGAAGAGGAAGAAGAGGATAAAGAAGAGGAGGAAGAAGAGGAAAAGGAAGAGTCAAAAAAGAAGGGATCGAAGGAGGCGTCAGAAATGGGGTCAAACTCTGAGTCTTCAGGTTATGCAGCATCTGACAATGAAGTGGAATCAGATCTCGAGTCCACAGCAAGGAGTGAACCCAAGTGTAAGGAGATGGAAGATACTTGTGAGAGTGGCGTTCGACCCAAACCAGATTCATCTTAGCCATTCCTGCCTATATGTTACTCGACTACCCATCTTGTTTCAAGTTTTGAAAAATTTAGTTCGTTTTTCTATGGTTGGAGCCATGTTTAGGAATGTTTACTTTTGACTTTTGGATTTCAAGTATTTTAATATTATGACTTAAGTATTTGTTGGATTATTTTCGCGTGTGATGAGTTGAATGATTTGAATATTGTTCATGTGTGTGTTAACCTCAAGAAGTGTCGTCATAGGAGGATACACTTGTGAAAAGGGGCATCTATAGTTATGGGTGGGCGCACATAATTATACATACGCCACAACCACAAGTGGACTTACAAGTATGATTACATGGACTATGTTGACACGTTATACTTGGTATACATATATGTATCTGGTAATGTGTAGAGTATATAAGATTGATGGGATTTGGAAATCCTTATTATATCTCCTAATTATATAAATTTTAACTTATTAGAAATGGCTCAAACCTGACGAAGCCCCCGGCCCTAGCAACGACGAGAACCCCGACATCACTGCTATCATCGTGCAACAATTGCAAAACATCATTCCTCAAATCGTCACACAAGTAACTGATAATGTGAACAATGCAAATGCTAATGGTGGGAATGGGAATGGTGGAAATGGTGGGAATGGGAATGGTGGAAACAATGGATGTTCTTACAAGGCATTCTTGGCTTGTAATCCTCGAGACTATGATGGGAAAGATGGTGCAGTAGCACTTACTTGGTGGATTGAGAAAATGGATTCAGTGATAGAAAATAGTGGATGTGCGGAGAATCAAAAGGTGAAGTATGCTGCTAGTTCATTCATAAATAAGGCCTTGACTTGGTGGAACACCCAGGTTCAGGCAAGGGGTCGTGAAGCTGCTATGAGAATGACATGGGTTGAGTTCAAGGCGTTGCTTGTGGAAGAGTTTTGTCAAGTAACGAAATAGATAAGTTGGAGAGTGAGTTTTGGAATCATACTATGGTTGGGGCTAATCATGCGGGGTAAAAAAAAATACTGATTTGGGGGTTCCATGAGTTGGCCGAACAAGTCCCACACTTGGTAACGCTGAGTTAAGCCGTATCGAAAGGTATATAAACGGATTGGCACCTCAAATTCGTGGAATGCTCCGAGCAACTCAACCAACCACGATACAGAGTGATATTCTTAAGGCTGTGATACTTACTGATGAGGTAGTCCGTTGTGGTACATTAACAAGGAGTAGTGAGAAAAGAAAGGAAGTGGAAGAAATAAGTAAACAAGGAGGTTCATGGAAAGATAATAAGAAGGCAAAAGTGGGAAAAGGATTTATGGTGACAGCTCCTCCTAGAAATGTGAATGTGGGCGCATATCCTAAGTGTGCTAAGTGTTTTACTTATCATCCAGAAAGTGTACCTTGTAGGTTGTGTTTCAACTGTCAAAAACCAGGTCACTTTGCCAGAGATTGTCAGGCGTCGGTTAAGCAGGTGGCGCCAGTTAGTGCTGTTATGATGGGAAATAATCAAAGGGTTTGTTATGAATGTGGGAGCTTCGAACATCTTCACAATACTTGTCCTAAGTTGAACCGAGCACCTGGTCAAGCAGGAAACCGTCTAGCTTTGGAGGGCAACCGAAATACCCAGAACAATCGGAATCAAGCTAGAGGAAGGGCCTTCAGTGTGAACGCAGTCGATTCCCTGCAGGATCCTAACATTGTGATGGATACTTTCTCTTTAAACGATCATTTTGCTACTGTACTATTTGATTCTGGAGCTGATTTTAGTTTTATTTCCACTAAATTTGTGCCCTTACTAAATGTGAAACCTAGTATTGTAAGCCCTAGATATGTAATAGAAGTAGCTAATGGTAAGAAAGAAGAAGTTGATAGGATTATCCGTGACTGCAAACTAGAACTAGGAAATTCCTTATTCACTATAGATTTGATACCGCTGTGTCATGGAAGTTTTGATGTGATTGTGGGGATGGATTGGTTGTCTAAGAATAAGTCTGAGATAGTGTGTCATGAGAAGGTGGTTAGGATACCGATGGAAGGTGGTGAGATACTTCGAGTTCAAGAGGAACATACTTTAGGAGGCACGAAAACACTAATGAGCACGAAGGCAGATGAACCGGAGTTGAGTGATATTCCCATTGTATGAGATTTCATTGATGTATTTTTGGAAGACTTGTCAGGATTACCACCGCAACAACAAGTTGAGTTCCGCATAGATTTAATTCCTGGAGTGACGCCGGTTGCGAAGTCTCCATATCGACTAGCACCCTCGAAAATGCAAGAGTTTTCTGAACATCTTCATGAATTGCAAGATAAAGGCTTTATTTGGCCAAGTCATTCTCCGTAGGGAGCACCAGTATTGTTCGTTAAGAAGAAGGACTGTTCATTGCGCATGTGCATAGATTACTAGGAATTGAACAAGTTGACCGTCAAGAACCGTTACCCTCCCCCAGGATCAAAGACTTATTCGATCAATTACAAGGAGCGTGTTATTTCTCTAAGATAGATCTTTGGTCGGGTTATCATCAGCTTAGAGTACATGAGGATGATATCCCAAAGACTGCGTTCAGAACGCCTACGAACACTTTGAGTTTACGGTTATGCCTTTTGGGTTAACCAATGCATCAGCGGTCTTCATGGACTTAATGAACCGGGTTGCAAAACGTACTTAGATAAGTTTGTCATTGTATTCATTGATGACATCTTGATCTACTCAAAGACTAAGGAGGGTCATGAGGTTCATTTGAATTTGGTGTTGGAACTGCTGAAGAAGGAGAGGTTGTATGCTAAGTTTTCCAAGTGCGAGTTCTGGTTGCAAGAAGTGCATTTCCTCAGTCACATAGTCAATCATAACGGTATTCATGTAGACCTAAGTAAGATTGAGGCAGTAAAGAACTAGAAAGCTCCTACAACGTCGTCCGAGATACGATCATTTTTGAGGTTAGAAGGGTGCTATTGACATTTTATCGCGAACTTCTCTAAGATTGCTAAACCCCTTACTTTGTTGACTCAAAAAACAAGAAGTATAAGTGTGGACGCAGAGCAGAGAATAGAGGCCTTGCAGACTTAGAAAGATAATTTGTGTAATGCTCCAATACTGTTGTTGCCTAATGGAATTGAAGATTTTGTATTCTACTATGATGCGTCGAATCAAGGATTAGGTTGTGTACTTAAGTAGAGAGGCAAGGTAATTGCCTATGCATCACGACAATTAAAGATCCATAAGAAGAATTATACAACACACGACCTAGGGTTGGGAGCAGTAGTGTTTGCTCTTAAGACTTGGATGCATTACTTGTACGGAACGAAGAGTGTCATCTATACGGATCATAAGAGTCTTTAACACATATTCGATCAGAAGGAGTTGAATAAGCATCAAAGGAGGTGTGATTGAGTGATTCAGCGACTATAGTTAGATTCGCTAGCCATCCAGGTAAGACGAACGTAGTAGCCTGATGCCCTAAGAAGGAAAAGCAGTGAAACCTAGACGATGTACGACAATGGCAATGACCATTCATCCGGAGTTAAAAGATGATAATGGCGCCCAAGTGCGCATTTCAAGGAAGAGAACATCAGCAGAATGATACCACGTTAACCCAGCGATGGAAAGGAAAGAAAATGAGAGCTTGTACTTTATGGATCGCATATGGGTTTCGTTAGTAGGAGGTGTGAGAACCATAATCATGGACGAAGCTCATAAGACTTGGTACTCTTTGCAGCCGAGAACGGATAAGATGTACCATGATCTTCGGGATATGTATTGGTGGCCGGGTATGAAGAGGGATATTGCTATGTTTGTTAGCAAATGTTTAACTTGTTTGAAAGTGAAAGCTGAGCATCAAAGGCCTTCGTGGGGGGGGGGGGGGGGGGGGGGGGGGGGGTTTATTGCAACAACCAGAGATACCCGAGTGGAAATGGGATAATATCACTATGGATTTTATTAGAAGTTACCTAGGTCGAAGAGTGGGCATGATACAATATGGGTAATAGTCGACAGACTGACCAAGTCAGCTCATTTTCTAGCGATGCGTAAGGATTATAGTATGGAGAAGTTGGCAAGGTTGTACATTGATGAAATCGTTGCATGGCATGGAGTGCCTGTGTCAATTATTTCGGATCGAGATGGACGGTTTACATCATGTTTCTGGCAAACATTACAGAAGCTTTTAGGGATGCATTGGAGATAAGTACCTTATCATCCCTCAGACAGATGGCCAAAGTGAACGTATAATTCATACATGTTGAGGAAAGATGTTAAGAGCGTGTGTGAATCGACTTGTGTGGCAGTTGGGATGTTCAATCTACTTAGCTGAATTTTCCTTATAAGACATATATCCATTCGAGTATTTGATGTGCTCCGTTTGAAGCAATTTTTTTAGTGTAAATGGAAGGAATGTAGGTCGCCCTTCTCATGGGCTGAAATTGGAGATAGCAGGTTTGATTGACCAGAATTGGTGCAAAGATGACTGATAGTATCTTGATAAAGGAAAATGCCCTCACAGCGGCACAGAGATTGTCAAAAGAGCTATGCTGATAATAGGCGCAATCCACTAGAGTTTGAGGTTGGGGATCAAGTGTTACTGAAGGTGTTGCCTTGGAAAGGCGTGATATGTTTTGGAAAGAAAGGTAAGTTGGCACCGAGGTATGTAGGACCATTTGAAATCCTTGAAAGGATTCGACCCAGCAAAAAAAATCAGCTTATCATTAAGATTGCCAGAGGAATTGATACGTGACACGACACAATTCATTTGTCGAATTGAAGAAGTTTTATGCGGAGCAAATCTGCATGTGCCACTAGACGAGATTAAGGTTGACAACCCTTTCGTTTTGTTGAACCACCCCGTAAAATTATGGATCGTGAGGTTAAAAGTTTGAAGCGTAGTAAGATTCCAATTGTTAAAGTTCGTTGGAATTCAAAGCGTGGCCTGAGTTCACGTGGGAACGTGAGGACCATATGAAATCTAAGTATCCTCGATTGTTTGTTGACTGTGTTGTTGAACCTACTAGTTAAATTTCGGGACGAATTTCCTAAGGAGGGGATACTATGACAAACCGGACTGAGCAGTTAGTCAAACAGTAGGGTTGACTAAAGTATTAATAATGTGTTAAAAATTGTGTGCTTAGGTGATCTTTATGAGTTATTTCATATTTAATCCGTGATGCGTGTTCATCTATTAGTGATTGGGTTGTGGTTTTGGTAGCTATTTTATTTCGTTCACATTTTTATGACAATGGACATGATAGCATGATTTTATGTGTTATCATGTAATTTGGTGAATAATTGAAGTATGAGCGTAAAGAGTATATAATGTATTCCTAGGGATGAATTGAGTCTAGTATTTAAATTTGATAAGCATTAGTATTTCTAATTTAGGAAAGTAATTTATGAAATGAAATTTATAAATAGTCAGTTTATAACTAGTTTTTATTTAAAAAGGTTTGCAAAATTAATAAAGGGTTTTTATAAAAATAACAAAATAAGGGTAATATACATTTAATATTAATTAATAAAAAAATTTAAAGGGGTGTTTTGTTCGGCCAAAAAAAGGAAAAGGACAAAAAAGAAAACTAATTTGATTACAATTAGGAAACTAGGTATTATAAATACAAAATCAAGAAAACCCTAAATCACTTTTTTCTCTCCCTCTCCCTTTGGCCAGCCGAAACCCTAAGAAGAATAAAAAAATATCAAGAACCAAGGTGGCGATTCAAGTTTAATCGGGTGAAAGGTTTAAGTATGATCTTAATTAAGTTTTTGTTTAATCTTTTATAATTAGTAACTTTAATTGATGGATAAATTAGGGTTTATAAATTTTCTATAAATTAATGATATAAAACGATATGGGTGTGTTCGGGAATAGATTTAGAGCATGTTGGTGTAAACGGTTTAGTTTAGAACGCGTTAAATTGAAAGTTAGGGTTTGGCATAATTTTAGGTCATGTTGATTGAATGATATCTCAAAGATAAAAATGAGTTTTAGGATGAATCTTGTGCCTAAAATTTAGTTTTTAAAAAGTTCAGTCCCGAAAGATTTTAAGGTCGAAAAGTTAGTCAAATAATTTTTACAAGAAAAGTTATCAAAACAGTAAATTCGTGTCAAATTTGGGTTTAATTTCGGGGAGTAAAACCCCTAATTAAAAGTTGAATTGAGATTAGCAAAAAATCAAAGGTCATATTTTATGTGTCTATTAACTCCAGCTCAAAGCACAAGTCCTAAATCATTGTCTAAGTATTTTTAGAAAAATTTTAATTGATGGGATTTCTACAGTAGCAAGTTCATGATGTTTTTGATTTTCTAGAATTTTTGTAGAATTTTCCTAAGTGTTTAAATGGGTCTGATCAAGCTAAACTTTTTGATAGTCGAATCAGATCCGAATTTGAGTACTTTGTGATGTTGAATTTTTATAAAACAGTTAGGCTCAAATTTTGTTTTTAAAATCACCGTAGTTCATAACCCATTAGGAAGGTAGGGAATGCAGTAGGAAAAGTCAATTTGATGATTTAATATTTTATTTGTAGTCATGAAGTGACTATAAAATTCTGCCGAAAAGCTAGAAAACTCAAATAAATAGATTAAGGGTATTAGGATGTAAGTTAGTATGTGATAGTGGGGTTAATAGGGTTATTTTTTTATATTGGACTTAGTAGTCATCAATTGATTGTTACAGAGTCTTGGGCTTGTTGCATTAGCGAGTGGTAACTTTTTGTTTTTTGGGTGTGTAGTGGTTGGCGAGGATGTTGTGAAGGGTGAAGGGGATGCTTGGTGGGGAAGGTGGAACTTGGGGGTGAAGGTGTGGTTTGTGGGTGGGTTGGGGGACTTTTGGGGGGGTTTGGGGGATGGTGGGGGTGGTGGGGGGGGTTGGGAGGTGGGGTATGGTATGGTAGTGGTGTGGAAGGGGGGGTATTTGGGCGGGTGGGTTGGGGTGCGGGGGGGTTGGGGTGGGGGATGGGGGGGGGGGCGAGGGGTTGGGTTAGGGTGGGGCGGGGGGGGAGGTGGGGGGGGGGGGTGGGTGGGTGGGGGGGGGGGGGGGAGGGGGGGGGGATGGAGGTGGTTGAGGGGGGGGAGGGGGGGGGGGGGAGGGGGGGGGGGGTTTGGGGAAGGGTGGGGAGGTGGAGGGGGGGGTGGTGTGGGGGAGGGGGTGGGGGGGGGGGAAATAGTTTAGTTGTCTATTTTTTTTTTTTTTTTTTTTTGATTTTACTTTTTTTTTATTTTTCAATTTTTATAGGATGAGTACGCCTACTCAGTGTGATTTGTGATACTGATTGGGATCGGATGAGTATGCCTACTCAGTGTTGGTTATAATACCATAGGATCGGAAGGGTACGCCTACCTAGTGTGTGAATGCATTGATTTGATTTTGTTGCATGCTAGCATAGGGTCATGATAGTTTATTATTGTCCTGCCTTGTTTTATTAATCACAGTGAAACGAGTATAACTCTGTGTCTAAAACCTATGACTCTCACCAACATATTTGTTGACGTTTTAAGCATCATTTTCAGGTGAGCATCTTGAGGAAAGTGAAGTTAGGAAGCTTGGCTAGTGAGACCGTAGGCTTGCATGCGGAGTTTATCTCCTAGTTTTTATATCGTACTTTGTTTGAATTGATACTTTGAATTTTGATTGAATGTTTTAGGTTTTGGGATATTTTGTTTATGTCTTTGTATTGGAGTGACTCTTTTACCTCAATACAAGACCCCTTTTTCTTATGTTATGTATTGTCATGACACTTTGTGTCCATTTTTGTTTTGTTTAATGCATTGTAGTTCTCTCTATTGTTGACACGATTATGTTGTGATGATACCCATGACGTTACGCCTTGTGTTTCCGCCTTGGCGGGGTGTGACATGATCCTTCATATTATTCCTTCGGTTTAAGCTTTTGCGAAACGATTATCTTCAAACTTTCCTTCTCTTTTTTGTTGCAATTTTCTAATTTTTTGATTTTTTTACTACGAAACTCGGTGTAATTTCACCATCAAAACAACACTTTAACGGGCAGTGTACCTGGTCGGTGGGAGTTTCGTGGTAAGTATGGTGTCAAACACTTGGAGCCAGGAACACTTTCAATTTATTAATAGTTTGGTTTTTCTAATCTAAGTTCGTCTAATCTATGTTAAACCTATGTTAATCCTAAATCTAATGGATAAGAGGGTTTTCAGTCTAAGAGACTGGCACGGGTTTTGTGGTGACTAAAACCAATTCAAGACACTAAAACACACGAAAGCAAATTAACAGAAGATAAAAGAGCGGTCTAGCCAAATATAAGAAAACTATATTAACCATTATTAATCCAATCAGAATGTTGGTTTGTTTATTAGTGCAATGATTACTTATCTCGAAGCGGCATATCATTCTTAAGACTTAGACGTTACTTCTTCTTAATACCTAGACACGTAGAATCCCGTTACAATTAAATGCATATTATAATCTATCTTAGGGATTAAGGCAATGGTGATCTTGTTAAACCCTAGCTCATAGATACTTTACCCACTTACTGCTTAATGGCAATTCATATACTAGTAGTCCACTAACCAACTCTTTACCAATTGATTGGAACATACTCGTTGATACCAAGGTCACCTTATGGCCCAACTAAGCTCACAATCAAAGGGTGAAGATAGGTCGTCAATTGTGTAACTATTGGTCTAGATGTATAAATCACAATATAGAGAGCTATCCTGGCATCTAGATTACTTGGTTTGTATCACTAGATCCAGTTGAATGATAGGTCGCATAGAAAAGCACGTAAACAAGTATGATGATAAACATAAATAAGCAATTCAACGATAAATTAAGAAATCGAGATAAACAAACCAAACATTAAGATCTTCATAACAATGGCTAATACCCAAAGGTATTAGCCTTCAAACGTCATAATTAATACAAGAGTAATGATTTAGCCAAGGTAAATTAACCGAGTTAACAAATGATACCAAAAACTGAATGATTACAAAAGTATAAGAAATTACATGTTGTCTCCTATGGAATGAATTGCGTTGCTCGACCTCTTTTGCTCTTTTTCTCCTCTAAAGATCGACTTTTATGGTTTAGGTATCGAGAATATGATTTAGCACACTTAAAACTCGTTTTTGAGTTTTCTATTTATAGGGTCTGGAGTCGGTTCGATTCGGCGTATCCAATGTCTTGGATACGACGTATTGGGGGTTTCTTGGAGTAGGGACCATGTTTGATATCTTCCTGAATATTTTATTCCTATATAGCTTGAATACGACGTATTACCTTCTTCTGGATATGACGTATTGGATCTTGTTTCCTTCGTGGTCTTTGGTGAGTGCAGGCACAGACACGCCATATATTCCTTGATAGATACGGCGTATTGGTTGTCAGAACAGTAATCTTCAAAATATCTTTGTTTAAGCTCTAGAATGCGTGCCTTTTAGTTAACTTTTACCAAGTACTCCATAATTACTACAATTCTCAAATATAAACGATTAAGTAACAATTCCTTGCAATAATTATACAAAATGGGTTAATTACATGGGATAAATGATGCTATAAAATAGACGTTATTTAATGTCATCAACCCCCCTCAAGTTCATATTTGCTTAATTTGGTACTCATGAAGAAAATCTGTTGACGTACCAGTGGAGATGTTGGGTAGTAAACCCCCGATAAAAATTTTGTAGCATTGTTACACACTTTAAGTAATTGGGTTATACTTTCAATAGTCACCCAACTGTCAACCGGAAAATGATTACACTTACCCTTATTGGCCAAAAGGTCATGAAAATACATCAAAGTAGTTTTTTGTTTTAAACCACTTTGGAACATATGATAAGTGGAGTTTCATCTTGTCGAAACGTCCCAATGAGGTGATAAACAAGGTTTTCCCGCTTGTGTACAGATTCTAATATAGCGTTGATGGTTTTTACCACCCGATTTAAATACATCTTTTAACATTGTTTTAAAAGACTCTTTGATTTCATTAATCGCGGGCACCGCTAAACCATCTTGCACAACCAAGTTAATGATGTGTGCAACACATCGACTATGATAAAACCTACCTTTCATTGGTGGTTCGTATTTTAATTTTAGTTTACCAATTGCTTATGTGTTGTTG
This sequence comes from Tanacetum coccineum, assembly GCA_026074375.1. NCBI lineage: Eukaryota > Viridiplantae > Streptophyta > Magnoliopsida > Asterales > Asteraceae > Tanacetum > Tanacetum coccineum. The sequence continues at coordinate 10,549 of BQNB010022040.1, read as the reverse complement.
CTAGCATTATCCAATGTGATTGACATAATTTTATTTTCCATGTTAAAATTGACAAACACATTTCTCAACGTTTTAGCTAAAGTACTACCCGTGTGAGAAACCGAAAAGTCTTCGAATGCAATGACCCGCTTCATCATTTGCCAAGTACAGGGTTCAATCCAATGTGCGGTAACACATATGTAAGAACCGGGCAGCCCATGAGGAACGGTCCAAACATCCGTTGTTAGGTTGACATTAGTATTTAAGTTTAGAAAACCATCAATTATTACTTGTTTAGCCGCTACCCATAATTTCATTGCATCACGTTTGAGAGTAGTGCGACTTACATGATTGTATCTTGGTTGCAAATTGTTATGAAACACCCTCGTTGTTTGCTCGTCGTCAAAGTGGTTGAATGGTAACCCTCGTTGAATCACCAAACCCGCGAATTGTTCACGAAGAACATCCGGATTGTACACGAAAATACTCCCATCTCGAGACATAAACGATTGCCCTGATTCCGCAACCCTCTTTAGTGCTTCACAATGCGGATGCGAGATATGATGCTTCAACATCGAGTTGGAATCTTTCGAAAAGAAATGAAAGCAATGCTTACATTGAGCTTTTTTCGTGTTGTCGGACATTTGTCAAAGGTTGAAGTCTTTCCAAATCTGGGGGATTTGATTGGTTGGTAGGAATTGAAGAACCGTTGGTGCACTTGATGAACCGTCACCGGGGGTAGTTGAGGCGGATTGACTTGCTATTGCTAATTGAAAGAAATTCGATTTTGCTTTGGAGAGTTTTTTTTGCTTAGGATTGTAAGTTGTAAGTTGTGATTGAAACACTAACACAACCCCTCAATTTATAATCAAATAAAAGAGCAAAACAAAAAACACTACACCCAAAAAGTCAGAAAAACGCTCCTTCACGGGTCCCCCACGTTATAAAAGCAAGATTTGAATTTTGAAAAAAAAAATCACCGGAACCGGTTCCAAACCGATAGAATCTCGAAAAACCTAAACCGGTTCCAAACAGCCGGTTTGTCCAAGAACCTGAATCGGTTCTGGTCAAAACCGAAGTTGACCGGTTTGGTTTTCGGTTTCAATACCGAGTCGGGTTGGTAAACCGGTTTTTCTACTCATGTCTACACCAAACCCATGTTCTTTTTTTTTCTTCTAAGTATATCATTCATTTTATAAACATATCATTCTTATCTTATTTGTCTTCTTCATATGCTTAGAGAGGTGATCAGGCATTTACTTGCTCCCCTGCTCCGATGCTTTAATCTTGAATCATTCACGAAAAGAAACCCCCTTGAAGATCTCGAATCATTCACAATCAACATCACTAAACCTAGATCTCCTTTCATTTACATCCTCATCTTACTCTCTATCATACAAAATCTACATGCCACCTACACCACATCCATCATTAGTATATCACAAACCCAAAGAACAATTTAAGAAACAACCAGTTTGGTTACTTGTTTTGATAACCACCTACACCACATCCATTCATTTCCGACTCTATTATCACGAACCCACTAATTCTCATATTCACAATAACAACCAGTTTGGTTACTTCATCTTCACCTCTATCGTACCTTAAATTAAACACCACCAGTGGTATTTGTGATGTTCTTTTGTTCTTGGATTTCGATTGGGTATTTGATATCAAGATGATGGTTTTGTTTCGATTTGAGTATGAGTGGATTTAGTGAGTGACATGAGTGGTTTTTTGATTTGTGATCTTGATTTGGGATCTTATTTGGTAGATTTTTTTATAAGGAATGGTTTTCGTATGGATCTGTGTTGTTGGTTTTGTGTTTGTGTTTATGTTGATATTGAGGTTTTATTGGTGATGATGAAAATAAAGAAAGTTGAAAAAGTCATCTGGGTTTGGGTTGGGTCAAAATATCCAAGTAGGCAATATATACAAGCTGGCAAATCCATCCCACTCAAAAGAAATACGAAAATTAAAAAAATGCTGAAGTGTCGGTCATTTTTAAAAGTTAACCGGTGGTAACCGGTAGCAGCCCAACTTATTTACTATACTGTTACAAATTTAAAAGTTTGGATGGCTATATTGGTAATATAATAAGTGCGTTTACTAGATGTGTATATTTTGGAAAGTATGTTTCTAATTAATGGACTTAACCCTTTAAAATATTACAAGTGAATTGATCAAGTTCATCTCGAGATTAACACTACACTTAACAGTTATGTTAGATTCGAGGTTAACTCAACTTAAAATTTAAATTATTTTATACCTACTTACTTAACATTACGTGTCACGCTACAATTATATGCACCAACATACTTACACCTCCCAACTTACAGAAACCGTACATAATCAACCATTAGATACAACTTGTGTACAACGCACTATTTTTTATTTTTAAAATGTTGCATATAAAGTCCCTGTGTAATAAGTATCATAATTGTGAAGCAGCCAAAGGTTATGATAAAAGTATATGTAATACTTATTTAAATATTGTTCTACTGACCAGATCTTCTGAATTAATGCCAAGTGCGAAACACTATCGTTTTGCCGGTGGGCTATATGGTCTTTATTTGGGCTCTAACTTTGGGTCGACCCACCTGTTTTTAAATATTTCTTTTTTGCAAAAATTAAATATTACAAATGTACCAATTTATTCAGATAAAAAAATACCTGCGGAGATATCTTCGATACCTAATAACTTTAAAATAATCGACAGGGTCACATACGTACAACTCTAGATTACATTAAACGGTGACATAGCCCATATAAAAAAACAACAAACTATTAACATGAGACCGGAAAAATTAATTGGCAAAAAAAAAAAACAAAAAAAAATATCCGCAACAACGCGCGGGACATAATCTCATATAAGGAAAAAAAAACTATTAAATATGATACCGAAAAAATAAACCCGCACTATTAAACATGACACCGAAAAAATAAATTCGCACAAAATACAATAAAAAAAAGTCATGCAGTAACCCGCGATTATCATTTAAAGCACACTTAATCTCATAAAATTATATTAAAAAAAACCCATATAGCAAAAAAAAAACCTTTAAACATGAGACCCAACACATAAGCGAATATAAGATTAAAACAAACTATTAAACAAGAAACCGAAAAAATAAATCTGCAAAAAATCCAAAAAAAAGAAAAAAAAAAAGATAATGCCCCGCAACAACGCGCGAATAATTAATGTTATACAGCAACGCGCGGGTAATTTTGATTGTTTAAAAGTTTACTCTGGATTGATATATTTTGGTACTCACGTAGGTAGCTTATAGGAATCTTCAACAACTACATATATTTTATTAATCACCTGTTGCTATCTTAATTTACTAAATTTACTTTTTTATTCGTGTATATATTATTAATCTACAACAGTTTCAAGATATTCTTGAATGTTATTATATTTATTAATTTAGTCCTTAATTTGTGGACGTTTACGTTTAGCTTCACAAAATGTCAACTATTTACATAAACAATAAGAATATATGATCATTAAGGCTTGCTAGTAATTCAACCTTTTAAAATTATTGCACCAAGTTAATTCTTTAAAAGAGTATACACATATTTTCCAACCAAAGTGGAGGAGTATCATGGCAAGCCATACCTTTTTATTTGGGTCCCACAAGCTGCCATATCAGCATTTCACTCTCACTCAAAAATACACTTTATTCATAGGAAAAAGATCATCTCATGTTCATTTGAACATGAGATGATCATTATCTTTATTTATAACACACCCCTATCTCCTCACTTGAGCCTCACCACCCACAATTTTATTTTATTTTCCATTATTTTCACACAAACATAATTCATTTCATTAATATAAAAATACAAAATACATTACAATAAAAATAAAACATTGCGAAATTTAAAAACTAATGCGAAAATTTATAAAAAATACATCAAATTATAAATAAACTAATCTTCCTGTTGATGTTGTAGATGTTGTTGCCAAAGATGCTCAATGACATTACGTTGAAGCTTTGCGTGTGTTTGTTTATCACGTAGTTATTTGGATTTTCTTTTTTGCAATTCGCATCGCTCGACCCATGTCCTTAATATATTTGCTTGCGGGCAAATATAATTTTGCTGGTCAAACTCGGATAACGCAAACTTTTGATCTTTTAAAATCATGTTATGCAATATAATGCAAGTGTACATGACTCTGCGTAGCTTGTTGACGGTCGAAGCACGCGCCGGTTGACATATAATATGCCAACGTCCTTGAAGGACCCCAAAAGCTCTTTCAACGTCTTTTTGAGCACTTTATTGTTTCCGTTTAAATAACGCATTCTTCTCTGAATTTGCAACCGTAAATGATTTAACAAAAGATGACCATTGTGGGTAAATGCCGTCGGCTAGATAATACCCTTTTTCGAATGTAACCCCGTTACATTCAAACGGAGCCACGGGGGCGATGTCATCAAGAAGGTCGTCAAATAACGTAGAATTATTCAAAACGGTTAAATCGTTATTTGCACCCGCTACCCAAAAAAATGCATGCCAAATCCACAAATCATATGAAGCAACAACCTCAAGCATTATAGTTGTATAACTTTTGAATGTCATTGAAGTCAGGTTTTCGTAAATACTCGGGCATAAACAGATCGATAACGCACATAGTAAAAAATCTAGACAATCGCGTGCGGAATGGTTACACATTTGTAAATACTCATAGGTGTTACGCCGTATGCCAGTTGGCGTATGACGCATGTGCATTTCATAATAACACTAAAACTTGGTAGACCCGTAGCATCGGGTCGAACTCTAAAGAAATCGAAATGCGGAGGGAGAGGATGATGAGTTTGAATGTAATTTTCAATACCTTAGACTATTTTTTAAAATAGTGTACGGCTCATACGATATCGTTTTCGAAAATAATACTCGGGATATTTTGGGTGAGGACCAAAATAGTCCGCCATCAAACGTGCTTCCGCATCTAAACGTTCCCGGTAGATATAGTTTCGGTGGCGCACCCGTTCTGCTTCTTCTTCTTGTTGCTCTGGCTAAACTTGTTGCACAATCATCTCAAGATCATCGAAATCATCAACATCGGACAAATCACCACCATCTGAATCACTCATCATGTTTATTGATTTTAAGATGTAGTGTTTTGAAATAGTAGTTGTATAAAATTTGATAAAATGAGGTATTATTTATAGTGTAAAAGTGGGTATAAATTAAAAAAATATATAATTAAAAATATGCAACGGATATATTGTTAACGGATATATACATCGTGTCGTTATTTAAGCCATGGCTATGGCGAGATAATGGATTTTTGGGCTATGGCGAGCAATGGTGGTGTGATGACGAGAGCTGTGGCGAGGCCACATCGGATGTGGCGAGTCCTCACCGCCACCATACTCCTTCCTCTTACTACATAAACAATAAGATCAAAAGGAGCATAAAGTGATATATATATCCATATCGATTATTTTATATCGATTTGACTTAGGAAGAAATCTATCTTGTAGTAACTATTTCATATCAAAACTTAAGATAAGATAGTATATATGGAAAATCTTTCTATTTTAAGCAAGGTTAACACAAGACATGACTTGTCTTCAAACGACTATAGAATGGTGTGCTTGGCATGACTGTAATCTTTATAAAACGTGAGATTCACCATATATCTCTCTCTTTTATAAAGGTGAAAAAGATAAAAAGTTCATCTATATAAGCCTAGGGTTTGGTACTTTGCTTTTAACATGGCTGTTTACTTAAGTTATAAGGAGCTATTTGTTCGACAATGACCCAACTTTTCAGATATTTTGTAAAACCGTTAAAATTAAAAGGGTTAATTGCTTAAAAATATATTATACTTGTCACTTTTTGTCACTGTATGTAGACAACTATTTTTTTTGTCATTGTGTCGTTCAACTTTTAAATCCGTGCTATTGTGTGTATTTTGTGACCATTTTACTCACTTTTTTAAATTCTAAAGGGTAAAATGATCATTTTACATGCAGAAATAGTTGCAGAATACACACAATAGCACGAATTCAAAAGTTGAGCGACACAATGACAAAAAAAATAGTTGTCTGCATATAATGACAAAAAGTGACAAGTATAATACATTATTAGGCAATTAACCCAAAATGAAATGGTTTAAACATAAAATATAAAATAGTACGTGTCATGTTGTTTCATTGATAAATATAGTAAGGCGACAGTTTATATTAGCGTTTATTTATGTGTGTAATTTTTTTATATATGTATATAAGGTGGAGTACGTGTGACTTAAAGTTAGTGTTTTAAATTGTGGTCAAGTATTTAAACATTTAATAAATTAAGTTGTTTTTTTATAAGTATGGACACTTTTGTCTAAAAGCATTACGCACTTTTAATAGCACGATTAGTGGTTGTGGGTTCAAGTCTCGTTAGAGACATGTGTGATATAATTATTAAAGTTACGTTGTAAAAGTTTGTCGTTTTAGAAAAAAAATTTGTTTTCATAAAAAAAACTTGAAAACTCAATAACTAGATAACCTAACCGTGTATGATAAAAGTCCTGTAAAAGGAAAGAAAAAGGACTAATTCAATAGAGGGAAAACAAGAAGTTTCAAACCAAACTGAAGACTCGTTTTCTTTTCCCTCATTTTCCAAGTCAACATTGGATGTCTGTGACTCTGTCATTGGTTCATCATGTGTGTGTCTTCTGTCTTTCATGATCCCACCAATCATTAAATTAAACAAAACCCTTTTGTTTATTTTCTATTAAACTAATACCCCATACAAACTCATGGGACAAAACATGACTTGTTTACAATTATTACAACTTCCTTACATATACATTTCTTAGCCATCTTTCTAGAATGCTAACTTAATTTGACTTTAGAATATTATTCCATCAATTATTCATATTAGTTTTATCAAGTTCTCATTTGTTCTAATTTTTTTTTCCTGTGTGTTAGTCAATAAGAGATTAAAGTTTTAGCTAAAAAGTTTTTGTGTGTGTGATGCAAAGAAATCATGTCTTCTGAAAAGAGTTCAGGTGGTAGTAATAAGTCGGGTTCGTCTCATAAAGGCATGTCGTCAAGTTTACGTGCAAACTCGATAAAAGAAGTTGGTTTTATTGAGTTGGGATCAAAGGGTGTGAGTGTGAAATATGGATCATCTCAAAGCAAAGGTTCAGGTAGCATGTCTATGTCACAAAGAGAAATTAGTGATCAAGATTCGAGGTTGGTTTATGTAAATGATCCGTTTAAAACAAACGAATCGTTGGAATTTGCTAGTAATTCCATTAGAACTAGTAAATATTCTGTTTTAACATTCTTGCCTAGGAACTTGTTTGAGCAGTTTCATAGAGTTGCATATGTTTATTTCCTTATTATTGCTGTTCTTAACCAGCTGCCTCAGCTGGCCGTTTTTGGTCGATTTGCTTCTATATTGCCTTTGACTATGGTTTTGTTAGTTACTGCTATTAAAGATGCTTATGAGGATTGGAGGAGACACAGGTCAGATAGGATTGAGAATAATCGTTTGTCGTCTGTTTTAATTAATAATACATATGAGCCGAAAAAATGGAAAGATATTCAAGTAGGCGATGTTATAAAGTTCTCTGCTAATGAGACTATTCCTTGTGATATTGTGCTTCTTTCGACTAGTGATCCGACTGGTGTTGCATACATTCAAACTATAAATTTAGATGGCGAGTCTAATCTAAAGACACGGTATGCTAAACAAGAAACAATTTCAAGAACCAATGAGGATGGAAATATCAGTGGGGTGATTAGGTGTGAAAAGCCTAATAGGAATATATATGGTTTCTTGGCCGCTATGGAGATTGATCAGAAGCGTGTATCACTAGGTCCTTCAAATATTGTTCTCCGTGGCTGTGTGCTAAAGAACACGAGTTGGGCTGTTGGAGTGGTGGTGTATACTGGTATGGAAACCAAAGTTATGCTTAATAACTCGGGCGCACAGTCCAAAAGGAGTCATCTTGAGGCTCGAATGAATAGGGAAATTATTTTTTTATCGTTTTTCCTTGTTGGGTTGTGTTCAGTTGTTTCTGTTCTTGCTGGTATTTGGTTGAGGCGTCATAGAGACGAGCTTGATATTATGCCATTTTATAGAAGAAAAGATTATTCTGGTGATGATGAAGATAACTATAAGTATTACGGGTGGGGACTGGAGATTTTCTTCACGTTTCTTATGGCGGTTATTGTGTATCAAATTATGATACCGATTGCTTTGTATATATCTATGGAGCTTGTTCGTATTGGTCAGGCTTTCTTTATGATTAACGATGATAACATGTATGATGAATCAACTGAGTCAAGATTCCAGTGTCGAGCATTGAATATGAACGAGGATTTGGGTCAAGTGAAGTATGTGTTTTCTGATAAAACCGGTACATTGACTGAAAACAAAATGGAATTTCAGTATGCAAGCATTGCGGGTGTTGACTATGGTGGGGAGAAAACAGACTACTATGAAGAACAAAGTGGATATTATGCTGAAGGTATTAATATCTGTATTTTTTTCCCTTATTTCTATAGAATCAATACTCATTTGTAGTAAAATTTGACAAATCCTTATGCATTTTTATTTTCAGTGAACGGGGTGGTTTTAAGGCCCAAAATGAAGGTACGGGTTGACAGGGAGCTTGTTCGTCTATCACAAGCTGGTAGTGACACGAAAACCGGAAAACAGATTTATGATTTCTTCCTTGCATTGGCTGCTTGCAACACGATTGTGCCGATTGTAGAGGAGACATCTGATCCTATTGAGAAGTTGATAGATTATCAAGGGGAGTCTCCGGATGAACAGGCACTCGTTTATGCTGCTGCTGCTTATGGTTTTATGCTTGTTGAACGATCGTCTGGACATATAGTTATTGATATACATGGAGACAGACAACGGTACGTTGGAAACTTATCTTTTAATAAATTTTATCTAGCACAAATAATGATCTTGTTCTACTTAAACTACTTATGTTCTAATTGATGAACTCGGATCATGGCTGCGCAGGTTCAATGTTCTTGGAATGCATGAGTTTGATAGTGAACGAAAAAGGATGTCTGTAATATTAGGATGTCCTGACAGCACAGTAAAAGTCTTTGTCAAAGGTGCCGACACGACCATGTTTAATGTTATAGATGAATCAATGAACCCAGAAGTAGTAAAAGCTACCGAAGCCCATCTATATTCATATTCTTCTGTTGGTCTAAGGACACTTGTTGTGGGAATGAGGGGACTAAGTGCTCGTGAATTTGAGGAATGGCGGTCGTCTTATGAGTCAGCAACCAATGCTTTAATGGGCAGAGCCCGTTTACTAAGAAAAGTTGCCATTAATTTAGAGACTGAGCTTAGCATATTGGGTGCTTCGGGAATTGAAGATAAATTGCAACAAGGTGTACCAGAAGCAATCGAGTCATTAAGAATGGCGAATATAAAAGTGTGGGTTTTGACTGGTGACAAGCAAGAAACTGCAATTTCAATTGGATACTCTTCAAAGCTTTTAACAAGCAATATGAAACAGATTATAATAAACAACAATTCTATGGAATCATGCGAAAGGAGCTTGAAAGAGGCATTGAAATTGTCTCCCAATGCCACATCCGGAGATAATGCAAGCTCACTTGCCTTGATCATTGATGGAACAAGTCTTGTTCATATCCTTGATTCCAAACTCGAAGATAAGGTGAATACTCTTAGACCCTCAAATTTTCTTAAATTTCAGTTTGCACTATAGGTAGCAAAAATTAGGCTGGTTGGGTAACGGGTCAAAATGGATAAATTTTACTCGAAACACTTTTTGTCAAAATAACTGTTGCATATCTTTTTTCAGCTTGTCACAAAATATTGTAATTTCCTTTGGTTATCCTTATCGCTAAGTATTGCAGTTTCTTAAGTCAAATAATATCTTCTTACAAATTGAACACATTAATGGTAAATTTGGTATTCTACTATTACTATAAGGCAATAAATTTACAGATTTTGAATTGTGTATTTTTTTTCTTGTGGACAATAGTTTAGGACGGAAGGAGCGATAAACAGTTTGTTAGATATGAATAGAAAACTTATACAGCATTGTTCGAGTAATATTATATATCTTTTGAATTAAATGAGTTGGGAGGTATAATGCATTAAAATACAGTACACTTTGGGCATGTTTCGACCCGTTTTCTTTGTAGCTACTTTAATTGTACCTGTTTGACATGTTAGAGATAGAACATAGCTCAAACTGACCCATTTATAAGTAAACGGGTCCAAATTGGCTTGTCTAGACTATATTCTGTATATCTAAGTATTTTGTTTTTATCAGCTGTTCGAGTTATCAAGTAGATGTGCTGTGGTTCTATGTTGCCGAGTGGCTCCGTTGCAAAAAGCCGGGATCGTCATGCTGATTAGGAAAAGAACAGATGACTTGACCCTTGCTATTGGTGATGGTACGCACACATGAGCTTATTTTCTATATTTATTAGAGTTTTTTAAACTACAAAGTATCAATATTAATCACAAGAATTTACAGGTGCCAATGATGTTTCAATGATCCAAAAGGCTGATGTTGGAGTTGGCATCAGCGGTCAAGAGGGTCGCCAAGCAG
>BQNB010022039.1:45763-63489 GCA_026074375.1 Tanacetum coccineum | reverse complement strand
AGTCCACTTTTGCACATGAGGTAATTGGTTGTTGGGAGTAACATCGATATTGACAGAGTTGGAGGAAGATGCTTCTGAAGTGGTTTCAGGAGCATTATAGGTATCAAACACATTACTGTCAACATGATCGAATAGTGTTTCAATATCAGAATCACTAGTGTCTGGTAGAGGTATTTGATAAGGCAAGAGGCTTTCAGTAACTGCAGGAGCGCCTTCTGAGATAACTGTTGTGGAAGGTGAACCTATGGCATTCTCGGGTGCCGGGGCATCAGGAATTATCGGAACAACCTCATCATCATCAAACCATTGAAACAAATCGTCTACCTGTTTTTTTGTAGGAGGGACACTAGGTGGTTCTGGGTCTTTTACAAGTGCAGAACGGCTGCGTCCTGACTGTAAAGCAGTAAGTTCGAGTTATGTACTGTTTTGCACAGAAGTCATTTGTTGATTGAGGGGGAGCATTAATATGTTCCAAACACAGCTTGTGAATAATTGGCACACTTTTCTCCGAAAGTTTATAACATATTTAAATCAATTGATATCCAAAATGTCAAATGATTTAAAAGATTAAAATATGTAATGTGATCATATTACTCAAGTGTATACTCCACCAACATGTGCTAAACAGTTTCGAATACCGATGCACATGTTGAGGGGGGGCTTTTCTGAAAAGCAAAAACAATCGGGTACTAAACACTTTGATAGTTTTATCATAAGTACCTGATTGAGTTTTTCAACAGTGATTTTATGGCAAGGTGAACTGTACCAAAAGACTGACCATGTATTTACTGTTATCGAAGTTATAAGGATGGTAAGGTTAGGTACTCGTTCCCATGATCCTGCCAGAACCGGAGGGATCTACCCAGGGACTATCCACTAGTTAGTGTAGAAGTCCTTAGGTATGATAAAAAGGAGTAAATGTGAGGAAAAGGGAATAGTGCCGACTGAGATGGAGCTAGTACTTGAATAAACCCAACAAGGTTCTAGTCATGAAATCTTGGTAAGCACTAAAGGGGTTGAAGAATGAAAAAGAATTGTACGGATAAAGGGTGTAAAGAAAGAAGCCCTCCATACACTTAGGCAGAAACCGGGTCAATACATATGCTGTCAAAATCACTAAAATGATTGCTGACATTGAAGTGACATCATGGACCCAGTGATGCAATGCACAACCCTCCCAAGCCACTCAGAATCTCTCAAAAGATTTCTGTTTCATTTCTCACGGAGACTAAACATGTAATCTACTGACTCACTCACTCCGAGTAAGTCGGTATTGAAAAGGTGGCAGTCAGCTCCAGCCTCCGATCACTAAAATCAAAACGCACTTTTGAGTCTAGAGCCAAGAGATCATCAATTAATCTCGTTAGGACAATTCCAATTTACTTGTTATTCACACACTGTGATTACAAGTTTTATCATAAGAGTCCTACGCATTATCCTTGTGATTTTGCCAGAACATCCGAGTGATACGTAAGTATTCACAGTGAAGATGGAAATCCTGCTTGAGCCAACTTCAAACAAGCTCATGGTAGGTGACTTGTGAGATCCTTAATGGATCAAACTTGTGAAAACTGGAAAACAACAACGGTGCGATTCTACATGAATCAAACTTGTTCCAGTATACGAATTGACGGTTATTGGACTTTGGAAAACAAATAAAACTTTCGATGTGTTACAAAACTCTTTTGCAAAGTATCGCATCGATTGTTTTTACAAACCAATTTTCTCTTTATTGCTAACTGTTTTATTACAGGAACATTTAAAGATGGAGATGGAGATACCGTGTTCCAACAAAATCAAGTTCATAACCGCGTGCTCATTCTCAAACGACTCATTCGAAGATATCATGAAAGCTCAAGTATCTGTTATTAAAGCTTCCGCAACTCTGAATATTCAAGCTTTCAAGATCAAGAAAAGTGTGAGCATATCATTCCGAATGACACAAGTTCACAAGATGGCAAAAGATCACATGATGATGATTAAAGATTATGATTGGATGATGATCTCAAAGAAGCTCAAAGATCACATACAAGTCAAGCTAAAGCCTAAAAGTCTAAAGTTCACTGCTTCAGATTCACAAGATACAGATCAATGAAATCAAGCGTTTACGAGCTATACATAAGATCAATCTGAAGATTGAAGATCTTAAGTTTAGTATTTTCAGGGGTGACCTCCCTTAGGGGGAGATTGTTAGATATTAGAAAAAGACTCGGTCACCCCATGTATTTTACTGTTCAATATAGCTCGTAGTTTAATAGGTAAACGTATGACTTTCGGTATTGAACCGGGTACTAATACCCGGTGTATTGTAAGAACTATAAATACCTCTTCCAACTTTGGAAGAGGTAAGCATCTAGTCATTTTACACATACTCTTAAGTGTGTTTTCCTTTTCTCTCTCAACTATTCTCTCTCTCTAACTTTCTCTCTCTAGATCTCTTTAGATCTATACATGTTTGTGTGAATTAGGGAACCAACAAGATGGATAAACATTTAATAAATAAGCTTCCTATGAAACCAATATGTTTACCATCTCTTGAATCTCGAACTCTGTAGGCTCTATGTAGTGATTACTGATGAAGAAAACTAAGTATAACGAATTTGATGAAGAAGTAGAATCTCCCAAACTTGTGTCTTATATCTTGCACTATCCACGTGACGTCGAACTCATACTATAAATCTGTAAAATATAAGTAGATCGCGATCTCTTAACAAATATCATCATCTTCTATGAGACACATAACTAAAGTGATAGCAAATGTGAGCTTTGAGCACCATAAGAAAACTCACACACTTTTGCTAGATTTTGACAAGTCTTCATCACACTGTTGTAAGCACGAACAAGTTACCTCCAAATGTTGTAAGCCATTTGAGATATGATAAGAACACGCATCTGAAAAACTCAACTAGCTAAATTGAATAGGGTTCGTACCCTCTTTTTATTTAAAGTTACCACTCAAACCCTAAATTCGGGTTTGATATTATAAGAAAATCGACGCGACGGCGTCGCGTTTTAATCGTGGACGCCGTCGTAAAATGAAATCTTCCTAGATCTGCATTTGAGTCTGGTGCGGTGCTGACGCCTGCCGTCTTGATATATATGCGCCGTTACTTGATGATTTGTGACGGCATAGTGTATGACTTGTGATGCCGTCTCCTATGCTCTATGAGCACAAACTTCAAGAGTCTTGGTGTTGGTTGTAATCTCGTCGTTTCTCCTCAACGGCCCAAGTCACATGTAATCATCTAAATGTCTTCCAAATGCGAACGGGATAATACCTGAAAAGGATCGATTAAGTATCTATTTTTGGCATAAACACCGAATTTTAGGGTATTTAAACGACCGAAAAAGTGATATAAAATTAACACCTCATCAAAAACTTGAATGTGCGGTTGGTCGTATGACTTCTACCAGAGAAGTTTTACAACTCTAGACATTGCACCTAATCGTTGTAGTTAGTATGGCAAGATCGGCGGTTGTTTATCGTTCACTCGAGGAATAGGTTGGGAAGGCTTGATCACGGTCTAACATAATTTTAATGGTTAAGGGAAGATTCTTTTTGTATTTTTATGTTTTATGAAAGCAGGTAAAATCATATATTGGAGAGGTGGTTTGGTTTTAGCTAATTAAACTAAATAATAATCTAAACTAATGGTGATAACAATAAGATAAAAGATTGTGCTTATTTAGTCATGTATTACTCCCTAGATTGCTTTTCCTAGTGTTGTTGCCTTGTCACACTCGTGATGATCTATGTAATTATTTCCTAAAGCATGAACGAATTACACGAACCCGCTGTCTACTTAGTATGCCGCTAGAGCAACACACATGCAATGCAGTATGAAGACTAATACACGGCCCCTAGGAGTTTACTAAGTGCATGTGTAAAACATTAAAAGTGGATCAACCATATTAGGGGGAAAGGTAGTATGAAGACTGTTACCCGATGGTATCCTTTCTACACAATCACGTTTCCCTAGACATATCAACAGTGATACAAACAAAAGTTGGTTTTCTAATACCTAACGTGCACATCCATTACAAGAAGCAACACCACTAAGATCTACATTATAGGTTACATACAATCATAAATAAACACAATAGGAGGTTTAACCAAGCATGTTAAGAATAAAGCAAGAAAAATAAATCAAACAACACATAGACATATTAAATGATTAAGTAAACCTTACTTGATTAAAACATGAATTGGAAGAAGTACAATAGGGTTTTTAGGCCCTAAAATCGTCTCCTACAGCTGCTAAAAGAACTAGGGTTCGTACCATCTTTTTATTCTAAAGTTACACCCTGAAAACCTTAAATTCGGGTTTGTATATGTAAGAAAATCGTCGCGACGGCGTCGCATTTTAGTCGTGACGCCGTCGTAAAATGAATCTTCTAGATCTGCGTTTGAGTCGGTGCGGGATGACGCCGTCTTGAAATATGTGACGCCGTCACTGGATGAGTTGTGACATCGTCTTGTATAACATGTGACGCCGTCTTCAGGCTCTGTGAGCACAAATCTTTAAGAGTCTTGGTGTTGGTTCGTAATCTCATTCGTTTCTTCTCCAAATGAGCCCAAGTCACGTGTAATTCATCCAAATGTCTTTCAAATGCGAAATACCTGAAAAGGAACGATTACTAACCTATTTTGGGCATAAACACATGATTTTATGGGTTAAACGACCCCGAAAAAGTGTATAAAATGACACCTCATCAGACCTCTTAGATAGTAATGAATAATGATTGCACCTGGTGGTGGAGGTTTGATCTTTTACCAAGCCTATGGTAATTTATATGCTATGACAGGTAATGAATGTTGATTTTCTGTTTCCCCATTATGTTATAATTTATTATACACCTGAGTGAAAGAGAGAATCCCAAACACTTATGCGAGGTACTAGTATAAATTGTTCGTGCTTTTAATTATGAGGTCTAGAAGGTTGTGTTATAGAATACTTTTAAAGAGTAGGTAAAATGACCCCTCATATTGTTATTGTCTAGGTAGAAAAGCCCATTTCCTTGAGGACAAGCAAATCCCAAGTGTAGGGGTATTTGATAAGGTGTCATTTATACACTTTTTCGGGGTCGTTTAACCCCCGAAAACGGATGGGATACAATTGGGTGGCTTTGGGTGAATTTAGAATGGAAGGGTTAGCTAATTATTTACACGAATACACGCTGGTTTGGTTTCTAAGCCAAGACTTGGACCGAAGATATACAAACTCTACACAACTCCACATCAATCTCTTTCTTTTTCTTTTCTCTTTTTTGTAATAACAAAAAGTAGATGCATTGGGTTTTATAATCGTACCCCCCACACTTGACTTTTACATGCCTCGATATTTTAAATCCTAACTAATGACCCGATTTTGTGAGGTGGATCCAAATAACATGGATAATCATTTGACAAACATAAGGGGGGTATTGACTTACCTTTTCTTCCCCAGTTCTTTCGTGAAATAAATACTACCACAGATGAATCCCAATCGTCCTAAAACTGTATTTACACGGATAAGGACTTAGCAACCGTGTACTCCAATAATTAACTTGGGTTAAAACACAATAATGTACTAAAAGTGAGTACCTAAAAGGTAGGCTAAGGCTTTTGGTTTAATTGATTGTTAAAGGGTGACAATGCTCTTCAATTAATATCCGGCTTAACCAGAAAATTACAGAAACCATGAAAAAGGATTAGCTCTAGTGTTGTACTAGAGGGTATCCTGCACTAAAGGTAGTTCATGGCAAGGGTGAGGGATAGTTATATGATCAGGCGACAATCATACCAATTACCTGTTTAAAACAGGGTTAATCCCAATGCCCTCTTATCAAGCCAAATCCTAATACTTACTATGCGGTCTCAGGATGCATCACAAAAACAAGTTCTAGAATTTAATATGCTACCGGTACACTCATATGAATTTTACTAACACCAGACATTCCAGAAAAGGCGACGAAGACCACACGTACACATCCGTAATGACGGAATAGACACATGTGACTGCTTACTCCTTAACTCGAACCGGGTAAAGATAAAATCATCTTGGGTTACCAACGATAGGTACCTGAATTTCCTAAAGATCTAAGGTTAACCTCACATTTTTTGGGTTGGAAATTTTTAGGGTTATTATCTATTCATATAAATTCCTATCCCGTGGAGCGCTAATAATAACTCGGTTTTTCGTTGGTGATATGCGTAAAAAAAATTAAATTTTTGGAAAAAACATCCTTATATGCCATGCTTTTTATATATTTACCAATCTTTTTAAGACAAAGCAAATGACAAATGAAAGAATAGTTTCTAAGGCTTATTTCCCCTACACTTATTTTGAACATTGTCCCCAATGTTCTTTAGAAGTACCCGTTAAAACAGATAAAGGGAAAAGGAAATAAGGAAAAGAAACTAGTACTCCCCTGGTTTACTCAAAATGGAGAAGAAACATGCGATAACTGGTTAAATCATCCTCTAAGAATCATCCAATGAAACTTCCTAAGAAATTCCAAGCTTCTTCTTGTCAAATATAACCTGTAATCAAAGACAGAGACAACTATACCAAGCATAAAATGTGCGATTTTCCAATATACAATAGGAATTTAGGGTTCAACTCGATAGATAGGATGAAAGAATTGTTAAACTCATTAGGTTTTTATAGGTTTATACAGAAGAATACATATATTAAATGTTATGCAAGTTTTATTTTCAAAATAATTAAAAACTTTAAGTTTTTTAGACCTGGGTGTTTGACGCCGTCAGGATTGGTGTGACCCTGTCACAGGTGTTGTGGTGACGGCGTCACGTGTTAATCGTGACGCCGTCTCCATATTTTGTGAAGACAAATTTTTTTGTTTTTGATAAAAAATTTCCTGCACTTGATTCCATAAGTTAATTCCTGTAAAAATTTGTCTGCATAAAAACCTGAGATTTAACAATTCAATCATATGACTCAAAACTGACGCAAATTAATCTAAATAATTCATTCAACATGTTTGAATTTGGCTTAAAAGCCGGATAAATTCCCCTATACTTATTGTTTGCAAAATACCTTTGATTGAAATTAAGACGAGGTTAAAGACAACAACAAAAGCAGAGATTATTAAAACAAAGATATATCAAACATAATAAAACAAACATGAAGAATAAACACATGACACTCCTAATATCGGAAAAGTAAATTGGGTTGCCTCCCAAGAAGCGCTTTTCTTTATTAACGAGTCTTGTAGCTAGACTCGAAGTCACACGTCCTTACGTGACCTTTGTCATCCACTCCTGTTAAGTATTCGGGTCCAAGCTCTAGGCATTCTTTGTAAAATCCTAGTATCTTGCTCATTACATATTCTACTCCTCTTCTTTTGTCCTCCTCGTTCCTAAGATAGACTGATTTGGTATGCTCTTTTTCTAAGTCTGATAATGAGTCGTATTGCTCTATCTTATGGGGGCATCTTATAGGCAACTTCATCAGCCCCTCTAATGAATCTAACAACACCTTCGGGTGGGTCATGAGTCATGTTGGATATTTCTATAAAAGGTCTCCCCTATACCTAACTTGTGGACAACTAGGGTCTAGAATTGAACTAATATCCTCGACAATCATGAAGTCTATGAAATAGGTGAAGTTTCCTATGACGACATGCATTCCTTTGATCCTTCCTATGAAATTTCTAATTCCTCCATTTGCATCTTCCCTAGTGTTAAGTTTTCTTCTCATGATCTAGTTGTACATCATTCGGGTCATGATATTAAGAAGAGAGTTGAGGTAAATGTAATCTTTTTTGATATGCACGTGTCCAATATTGCATGGGATCTTAAGGTTATAGGGGCATCCTTCTGTGATGATAGGGTTTCTAAGAAATATTGAAGGGATTGGGCCACTCATTAGGTACCTATGGTAGGTTAGTTCATTTCTAGTCAGGAAAGTGTCGAAGTACTCCACTACTGGTTCTTCTGTTGTTGCCCCTTCTCCTTCGTGTGGATCCTCATTTTGGGGTTCATCATCATTTCGTATGATCTCGATGAACATTACTTCTCCTTCACCCTCTTTAGTGCAAACAAATTTTGTATTGGGGGTTTGGGGAACCACGATTGATTGAGCATCAAGTTTAGTTTTCACACTTGTTCTGTGGCGATGGAGGCGAATTGATTAGGTTGTGGTTGTGGGTTAGAATTGGTGTTTTTGAGGTTTCCTTCTTCCTGTTCCACGTCAGGCTCATTAACTTGGGATTTTTCGGGTTGCTTGGGGTGGATTGTGATTGTGTTGATTGAGCTATGGATCTGTGTTGAGCATTGTGGGTCTGTTGTTAGGTAAGAACGAGCAGACAAAACTGGACGGGTCCCCAGTTTGGGTTCTTAACCGTATCACTAGGCAGTGTGCCTCCTATTCGTTCGGATGATGGCTTCACACAGTGTCGATTTGTTGTCATCCGCATTTGCTGTTGTTTGAAAATCAGCTTCAAACTGGACAATCTAGGCGCTTAAGATGTCCTGAATTCAGAAACGCAGTCCTTCATATTTATTGATTGTTGAAATTTTAAGGACGGTTGTTGAAGGGACGATTCGAGATTGAACCGTTGGGTTGGAACCGGTTAGGTGGGTTTGAGAAATTATTTTAGGAGTTTTGAGGTTGTCTCCACCTAAGGTTCGGGTGACTTCTTCATGACGGATTATAGGTGTCACTAAGATTTTTTTTCTCGGGCTTAAAGGTATACCACTTACCTCCCGCTTCGTCGGTACGCGAGGATGCGTATTCAACAAAGGCTTGTTCGGGGTTTTCCATGCAACTCTGAGTGTTGTGGGGTCCACTGCAGATTTCACATGAGGCAGTGATTTTGTTTACTTAGGTAGGTTATGTCGGAGCAAGATGAGTTCCCATCAAAGCATTGGACTTGATTTTTGAGCCAATTAGAACGGCGTCGGTGTTTTCGGGACGCCTTGAGGCATGGAAATGGCTTTGACCAGTGTGACAAATTCTTTTGTTTCATCTCAAGCTTCATGGTCGTAGAGGGCAAGGTTCTCAATACTTTCCTAAGATTTGTCGGTATTCTTATTGCGGAGTTTGCCGCCGTCGGCACGGTCGATTTTGCATTTAAGATGAAAAGAGACATGATCATAGAAAATTTAGATTTGAAGCCAACGATCAATGCCATGATGAGGAACTTTTTGGAGTAAGTCCTTGAAACGAGTCCATGCTTCGGATATAGATTCTCCATGATGTTGTTGGAACATCAGGATATCGTTGCGGAGTTTTGTGGTCCTTCCCGGTGGAAAGAATTGAGCAAGTAATCGGGTAGTAAGATCCTCCCATGTGGAGATGGATCCTGCTGGAAAGCGTTCAAGCCAATTGCTAGCTTGATCGCGTAGGGAAAATTGAAATAAACGCAGGCGCGTTCTTTCCCTATTTTCACCGTTAAGGTCAAGTGAGTCTACAAGTTTAAGGAAGTCCTTGAGGTGTTGATTTGGATCCTCGGACCGTAGTCCGTGGAATGAGCATCCATTTTGCACCAACCAGATGGTGTCAGATCGAAGAGGTACCACGTTGTTCCCTTCGGGGAGCTCGATGGTATTCCTATAGCCCTCATGGCTTGGTTTAGAGTAATCTCCTAGAGTACGGATAGAATTCTCGTCTCCCATGGTGGTTGACTAGAATGGGTTACGAAATAGATAACACGAAGAAAAGATAAACTACAAGAAAGCTAATGTGCAAGAATTAAATCTTACTTGAAATGATTCAAGCAAGTAGAACTAAGCTAAACTATGACCAAAACCTAACTATTCCCCAGGCGGCGACGCTAAAAACTTGGTTTGCGGTTGTCGTAGGACTTTTACACGAGAAGTTTTACAACTCCCTAGGCAGTGCACCTAATCGTTGTAGTGTAGTATTGTAGTCGAGCAGAGAATCATAGGTAGTACTATCGTTCACCTTCGAGGAATAGGTTGGGAAGAGCTTTGATCACGGTCTAAACAAATTCTAAGGTTAAGGGAAGATACTTTTTGCGCATTTTTATGTTGTATGAAACATTAAAATCATATATTGAGGAAGGTGGTTTGGTTTTAGCTAATTAAACTACAAATAAAATAACACATCTATCCTAATATAGACTAGATACCACCCACACACAGAAAGTACATCTATATAGAGTGTCTAGTCACACTAGCGTACAATTGTACCAACCTCTCCAATTATATGATTTACTTGCTTTCTATAAAACTTAAAAATACAAAAATAATCTTCTTCTAACCCTTAAAATTCTGTTAGACCGTGATCAAGCCTTCCCAACCTATTCCTTGAGTAAACGATAACAACCCCCCGAGTCTTGCCTATACTACTGCTACAACGATTAGGTGCTCTGCCTATGGAGTTGTAAAACTTCTTGTTGAAGTCTAACGACGACCGCATCATAAACGTCCAATCAAGAGCTTGCAGTTTGCACACTTTGCATTTCTTGAAGGTCCTAGATAATAGATTGGAGGTGTTGAAGGCCTTGAGAAAAACTTTGAGTCGTTGAAACTCCTAGAGAATAACTTGGAGTCGTTTAAGCTCCAGGAGAACCGACCACTAGTTAACCAGGTTTGGCGGAAGTCATTTTAGAATCAAATAAAAAATCTATGACACACCTTGCTTGCGAAATAGCAAGGTGGTTGAATGCCAATTGAGATGTTATCTCCTTCGAACTTAAACTCTAACCAAAGTTAAGAGAGTAAGAAAATAAACTACTTGTGACTAGAACTCACTTAAATTGACCCAAAAATCTATCAAAATTCAACATAAACACTTGAATATACACTTGTAGAAATCTTCTCATGTATAACGATAGCATCTTGACTAATCCGTTAAACATCTCATGTACTACGATAACATCTTGACTCATCCGTTGAACATCTCATGTATAACTATAACATCCCGACTCATCCGTTGAACATCTCATGTACAACGATAGCATCTCGACTCATTTGTTGAACATCTCATGTACAACTATACCATCTCAACTCATCATTTGAACATCTCATGTATAACGATACCATCTCATCTCATCCGATAAACATCTCATGTATAACGATATCATCTCGACTCGTTCGCTAAACATCTCATGTACAAGTACAACTAGGGGTGTAAATGAGCCGAGTCGATCAACCGAGCTTTATATTTCGAGCTCAAGCTTGACTCATCATATAAAACTCGAGCTCGAAACTCGACTCGAGCTTGATTATTTCCACATCTCATACTCGAACTCGATAAATACTCGGTATCCAAGCTTGACTCGACTCGATTTATGTATATAAAAGCGTAAAAGTGTAATGTAATTGAAGCTCGATAAGTTTGCGAGCTTTACGAGCTGAGTATTTTAGAGCTCAAACTCGACTAAAAAATATACTTGAGTAGCTCGAACTTGAGCTTGGCTCGTTTAGATCGAGTCAATTTCGAATAGTTTATGAGTCGATTTTGAGTAACTCGCGAGTTGTCTCGTCTCGTTTACACCCTTATGTACAACGATACCATCTCGACTCCTCCGTTGAACATCTCATGTACAACAATACTATCTCGACTCCTCCGTTGAACATCTCACTTATAACGATACCATCTCGACTTCTTTGTTGAACATCTCATGTATAAAGATAACATCTCATGTACAACGATACCATATCGACTCATCTGTTGAACATCTTATGTACAACGATACCATCTCGACTCCTCCGTTGAGCATCTCATGTACAACGATACCATCTCAACCCCTTTGTTGAACATCTCATGTATAAATATAACATCTCATGTATAACAATGCCATCTTGACTCCTCCGTTAAACATCTCATGTACAATGATACTATCTCAACTCCTCCGTTGAGCATCTCATGTACAACGATACCATCTCAACTCCTCTGTTGAACATCTCATGTACAACGATACCATCTCTACTCCTCCGTTGAGCATCTCATGTACAACGATAATTTTGAGTCGTTGAAGCTCATATAGAATAACGATAGCATCTCGACTCATATGTTTAACATCTAATGTACAACGATACCATCTCGACTCATCTGTTTTACATCTCATGTACAACGATATCATATCGACACCTCCCTTTAACATCTCGTGTAGAATGATACCGTCTCGACTGATCCGTTGAACATCTCATGTATAACGATGTCGTATCGAATCCTCCGTTTAACATCTCGTGTGGAACGATACCATCTCGAATCCTCCATTGAACATCTCATGTACAACGATAGCATCTCGACTCCTCCGTTGAACATCTCATGTACAACGATAACATCTTGACTCCTCTGTTGAACATCTCATGTATAACAATAGCATCTCGACTCATACGTTGAACATATCATGTACAACGATACCATCTCAACTCCTTCATTGAACATCTAATGTACAACGATAGTATCTCGACTCGTTCATTGAACATCTCATGTATAACGATAGCATCTCAAATCATCCGTTAAACATCTCATGTACAACGATAGCATCTCGACTCATCCGTTGAACATCTCATGTACAACGATACCATCTCGACTCATTCGTTGAACATATCATGTACAACGATACCATCTCGACTCATCCGTTGAACATCTCATGTATAACGATAGCATCTCGACTTCTCCGTTGAACATCTTATGTATAACGATATCATTTCGACTCCTCCGTTGAACATCTAATGAGAACGACTATAGTAAAAAAAATGACTCAAACTTTTAATTTATGGTCGTACAACTTGTAAGAGTACTATCGCTGTTTTTGCTTAGCCGTTGTTTTTTGCTTCTGAAAATTATATTTGGGGTACAAACACGTAAATAATAGATTTTGTCTAGTTAAGTCAACAATACCACATTGAATCCTCCGTTTAACATCTCATGTACAACGAGACCTTAGACCGATAATCGTACAAGACTCATCCGTTGAACATCTCATGTACAACGATACCATCTCGACTCCTCTGTTGAATATCTCATGTACAACGATATCATCTCGACTCACCCATTGAACATCTCATGTACAACGAGACAATAGACTGATAATCGTATGACACTCATCCGTTGAACATCTCATGTACAACGATACCATCTCGACTCACCCATTGACCATCTAATGTACAACGAGACCTTATCCGTTGAACATCTCATGTACAACGATACGATCTCGACTCCTCCGTTGAACATCATGTACAACGATATCATATCGACTCCTCCGTTGAACATCTTATGTACAATGATACCATCTCGACTCACCCATTGAACATCTAATATACAACGATAGCATCTAGACTTCTTCGTTGAACATCTCATGTATAATAATAGCATTCCGACTCATCCGTTGAACATCTCATGTATAACGATAGCATCCCGACTCATCTGTTAAATATCTCATGTATAACGATATCATCCAGACTCATCCGTTGAACATCTCATGTACAACGTTGAACATCTCGACTCATACTATACTATACATTGTTACTCAATATCTATTGTTGTTCTACAAACAACACGGTATAATTCTTTGATAAATATCAGTAAAGAGTTAAACGTTGAAAAGTTTTGTAATCTGAAGTTTAAAGTCATATCTTTTAACAAAAGTTCTTCATTACATTACTTAAGCATGAGCTAATTTATTTTAACTCTTTAGTTATTTGTAAACTAGTATAAAGGGAATGACACGTTTAACATAACTTGTAAACCAATATCACCTCGACTCATCCGTTTAGCCCTTGACATGAGCTCATTTAGCTCGTGACCCGAGCTCATTTAACCCGTGGCCTGAGCTCGTTTAGCCCGTGACCCGAGCCTGTTTAGTGAATATTTATAGCCAAATTATTATTTATCTATATATATATATATAGAGGGAGGTTAAAATAAAAAGACTTTTTATCATAAAAAGAATAAGAAGGATTTTTGACCCTTGATTTAAAATCAACGGTGTAGATTAAAGTATCATCTTAATTAAGTCTGGAAGGGCAAAATAGTATTTTCATAGATATAGAAATATCTTTAACAACCTCTGTATAACCATTCTACGGTACTCTCTCTCTCTCTACAAACCAGCATGCACTCTCTCTCTCTCTTAACTGATCTGAAACCCTAAAATTCTTATCAAAATAATTCAAAACATTTATTCGATCATTCCAAAAACTCTACAATCTTCTCTTCTTATTAGATCCTTCAATCGATCATTCAAAAAAGTGGAGTAAACCATGATTTAAAGCACAGAAAGCTTCAATCGATCATTTAGTTGATCAAAATGGCGTTTAAAGCATTTGTAAGTAAACTAAACCTAATTTTGTTATTATTATTTTACTGATGAAAATGCCCAAATTTTATGCATTATTTTTGAAAAAATTTGCAGCAAAAAAAAGAAGAGGAAGGAGAGTATTAATTACTATCTCCATGTCAGATTATGAAGAACAACAAATGAATAAGCGGACGAAAAAGTTACACGATCGTCCCTCAAAAACTGCTAAATCTAAAGGTATGATCTAATTTAACTTAAGATTGATTTGTTAATAGCAGAATTTATACTAATATGTGTATCATATTTGATTGATCATGTTTTTGTGCATTAATTGATGTTTATATGTGCATTGATTTCATATAATATTGGTTTGAATGTTATATGTTTGTTTAATCTTCATTTACTTGAGACTACACGTGTTTGATGCATTTAATAGCTTTGTCTAAACGCGCATTAGTTTTCATAAGAGTTTAGGCAAAGTTATAAATACCTAAGATGAGCTTGATATCGGTTTATAAGCTGATTTGATGCATTTAATAGCTTTGCCTAAAGCATTTAATAGCTTTGCCTTTAGGCAAAGCTATTAAATGCATAAAATCAGCTTGATATCAATTTACAAGCTGATTTTGATGCATTTAATCGGTTTGCCTAAAACGTGCATTACTTTCCGTAAGAGTTTAGGCAAAGTTATAAATGCATAAAATCAGTTTGATATCAAGTTTATTTGATGCATTAAATAATAATGTTTTGTGCATTAAATATATGTTAAATGTGTGATATTTTTTTTGAGAAGTTAGTAAAAGTGTGATGAGCTTGAATAATCATGAGTTGTGAGAAATAACACTCGTTTGTGCACTAAAAATAGTCGAAATGTGCATTAATTTTTGTTGGAAGTTAGTGAAAGTGTGACATGTTTGGATAACCGTGAGCTGTGTGCAACAACATTGTTTTGTGCAAAAAAATGGTTGAAATGTGCATTAATATTTGTAGGGAGTTAATAAAAGTGCGATACGGATGGATAATCATGAGTTGTGTGAAATAACACCCTTTTGTGCACTAAAAATGGTGCAGATGTGCATTAGTATCATATAATGTTGGTTGGAATGTGACATGTTTGGTTAATCTTTATTTGCTTGAGGCTACACGTGTTTGTGCATTAGTTAAGGGCTAAATGTGCATAAGTTTCATATAATGTTGGTTTGAATGTGACATGTTTGTTTAATTGTTATTTGCTTGAGGCTACACGTGTTTGTGCATTAGTTAAGGGCTAAACGTGCATAAGTTTCATATAATGTTGGTTGAAATGTGACATGTTTAAACCGATATCAAGCTGATTTTATCCATCTGATACCTTTTCCTAAACTCTTGCAAAAACTAATGCGCGTTTAGGCAAAGATGGTGCACCACCTTCACCTAGACTATCATGCGTGAAGCCTCCTAGTGAAGATTCATCAACACGTGCAGTGGGTAGGATTTTCTTCCAATTTTGGAGGTTTTGACACCGAACGTGTTTCTAGGTGAGTGGGTGTTTTTATTATTATCTTTTTGGTTTGTAAGCGATATAAAGTATATTATGGGGCGTGTTTGTATAAAATAAAGTATTTTTATATTAAGGAATGCTAGTTTACAATTTTATTTTTCATAAAAGAATGTACCATGCATATATGTTTAATTGTATACCTTTGCCTAAACGCGCATTAGTTTTTGTAAGAGTTTAGGCAAAGATATCAGATGGATAAAATCAGCTTGATATCGGTTTACAAGCTTGCAGGTATGAATCTTACTAACTTTCGAATCAGCTTTTTCATATTGTTGATGCTCTTCTACACATTGTGTTCCTTCTGTAAAATAGATGTTACATTAGTTCAAGTTACTTGGAGCCACATGGGGTATACTGAATACACTAGAGTTTGTTTAAACGAAGGAAAGACTGAGAGTTGTTATGTATGTTGCTGGTTTCTAAGCATTTGAAAGAGTGATAATCAGTATAAATAAAGACAACATTGTAAGGATCATGCGCGATAGTATCTGGGTCATCAGATGGCAGTGTCACTAGGAATAGTTCCCCCTGTAAGGATCATGCGCGATAGTATTTATTCTTGCATGCGAAATAAAAGCCGTATTTACAGTTTATTGGAAATCTTCTACGTTCAGTACCTTCAAGTTTTTTAAATCTTATTTTTCTGTAAAGCCGTACTTTGAAAAAGACTTGTCTTTAATTCTTTTAAATATGATACAGAATGAGTTGGATGGGATGCAACTACCAGATATAGTCATAGTCAGGTGGCGGATTCAGACAGCCATGTCGTTTGTTTTCCCCTCTGTGAAATTGTCAATCTCTTGCCAGCCACCCAATGTCCCTGTCTCCGCTCTTGGATTTCTTCAGCCTAGTATATCGATTCTTGGACCACATCATGTCAGTCTTAGAAATAATCAAGTTTCTTCATCACGCAACATTTCAAATGGGCCATCAAAGGCTACCAAGCCCTTGTCCTCACAACCCGATTCTGATATTGAGATTGACCCATGGACCGTTTTAGAGGATGGAGCGGGATCACCTGGTAACTCGTACACACTTCCCACTGAGCACCGCCGGCGGGTTTACTCCTACACCACTGCCGGCTCTTTCTCTCTTCCTCCACCACCCACTTAATTCTTGATTCCGAGTCAGCCGAGACTTCAAATAGCATAGCCGAGTCAGCCGAGACCTCAGCCGTTTAATTCTTGTTTTGGTAATTTTTGATTATTGTTATTTATGTTAATTTTTGTTATATATTTTGACTTTTGAGGGCCGAGGGTATGTAGACACATTTGTTTGTTTTGGCCTCTATTAACTGGCAAAATACATCAGTGTAGTGTTTATCAGCTTGATTTAAGAGTTATGTAAAATGAATAGTAGTAGATTTGTGGTTTTCTTGAGATTTATATTCTCATTCTACGCTGTGTTCTCGAGTTAAAGAAAATGAAAAAGAAACATAAGAGTTTTTGTTCTCGAGTATTACTTAAGGAAGAAAAAGAAATGAAAGTAAAGTTAGTGTAATTTTGTTAATTTTTAAAGTAAAATGTTTCCTCTAAAAAAATGGAAGTAAAGTGTTTACTTTCCATTTATTTACTTTTCTTTAATAATTAAACTCAAAAACACAGTGTAAATAACTAAAAAGTAAATCCCCTAAATCTTTCTTTTTCAACTGTTTCGTATTACCTTATTTATCTTTGATGGGGGCGATAGTGGTGATTCTTGAAGATTAACATTATTAGATATTTGTGAAATTATAAAAATTCAGTAAATAGTATAAGCAAAAGAACATATGAAAGCTCATTAGTTTACTGTTAAACCTGAAAGAGGTACATAAACCGGATATATGTTGTGGGTTTTTATAACTAGCATGGAACAATATATGTATATAATAAATCTTAAAATTTTAATGACACTGTCAACAAACTCTCTTGTAGAAGAGGTTATTCTCAGGCTACTGTTCTAAAAGAGGTTATTATTAATGGCC
>BQNB010022039.1:0-40461 GCA_026074375.1 Tanacetum coccineum | reverse complement strand
TCTCAGGATATGTGGCCTTTTGAAATGATCCTTCAAGCTTCATAGTGTCAATCAGAAATAGCTTCCCTATCTCCGTTTCCTGAGCACATGATTATATTCTTCATCTGTTGGGCAATGGGTATACTTGATTTGCACTAAGTAGTATTTTCAATATCGTCATTTCTTTGGCGTATTAAGATGTTCTTCATATGATAAAAAAATATATTAAATATATGGTTTCTCCTATACTGGGTAAATGCACTCAGAAAGCTTTTAGGACATAATTGATACTTCATTTATTATTTTACGAAAGTAAAGTATAAGTTTTCGTCAATTTCTCTGCTTAGGTGTCTCTTCGTAAACTGGGATACAATACATTTACCACACCTGACTGACTTGCCATTCCAAGAAAGCTCGCCTAATGAACAACTTTTATTTGCAATCTCATCATGTGACTTCTTCCTCTTCTTTGGTGGTCTGCCAACTTGGGGTTTGTACAAAGGTGGTACTATGACTGTTGTAGCCTTAACTACTGGCTACATCTCTCTGCCATTACATGGGTTGACCATGAATGAGTATACATGTGACCATGTTTCAAGTTTGTAAGCAGCATGAACTTATTGTTCAGGTATAGCAACTCCTATTGAATTCTTAGACATGTTGTATATTGCAGCTACAACATGTTTACATGGTATTTTAGTCAGCTCCCACTTCCTACAAGAACACAACCTTGTTTTCATGTTAACAACACACTAATCCTTGTAAGGCCCAGTTACTTGATATAAAAGACTTCCATTCTATTGAACAATGTACTCAGTAGCCTTTTTTTTTGATAGCATCAAAGAGTTTTGTCACAGAAAGAGTAAGTGGTCCAATACTCTTAGCTATCACTTTCTGAATTACTACAATCCTCTTCATCAAGTACTCTATGATATATTCCAGACAAGTAATGGTGGGTTGATCTCTGCCATCAACTAACTGCCTATTAAACACCTCACAGATGTTGTTTAAGAGTAGATCACATTTGGCTTTGCCTGTTTAACAAATCACACACTATATAAGCATATGACCAATTATTAATATGCTTTTGTCTAGTGTGAGTAGTTAATTACCTGAAAATAGGCTCTGCTCCATTGTTCAGCTGAAATCTTCATCAACCTATCATAAGCAGCAAAGTTGAATGACTTAAGCTCAGCTATCTTTTTGTTGAATTCACCAACAGAAGTGGCTTTGGCTGCATTCCAAAGCATCTCCTTGTATATACCTCCTTTAAACTGGGACTTCATATTCTCATGAACATGCCTAACACAGTACCTATGTTCAGCACTTGGAAACACACTTGCAATGGCTTGTATAAGTCCCTGTGGAAAGTTAAGGTTAAGGATGAGATTAAAAGTTTACCTGCTCTCAGTTTACATAAAACACATGACAAATTATACAATAAAATGTGTACCCTTTGCCTATCAAAAATGAAAGTGTAATTGAAGTTGGCTTCTATACCAAGATCTTCTTCAAGTAAGTTTAAAAACCAACACCAAGGTGTATTTGCGAACTTGACTTTCGCGGCAGCTTGCTACTACATTTGGCAACAAAGGAACGGGAGGTTGTTTAAGAATCAAAGAAGATCGCCTAATCAGATAAGGTGTTATATCTACGGTTCGACTCAAATTACTTACGTGTAGAATCAAAAAGTCGCATCAGGTGTTACCGTTTATGCATCTATGGAGATTACCTGATTCTATTTTATATGCATGATATGTTGTTAAATGTAGGTCGTTTTTGTGGCATGTCACAAACGACATAGTGGTAGTTCAAGTTTCTTCTTGAGGTTAATGTGGTATGTCAGCCACATTCTATTTGTACTTTTTGTTGATTGTTGTTTAATATATTTTACCAGGGTAAAGCCCTTTACCAAAAAAAAACCAACACAAAGATGCCTTACTTTCCGTTTCAACTATAGCATATGCTACTGGATAAATCCCATTGTTTGCATCAACCCCAACTGCTTCAACTATAGCATATGCTACTGGATAAATCCCATTGTTTGCATCAACCCCAACTGCTATTAGTATTTGACCTGGCCAAGGACCTGACATGAAGCATCCATCTAATCCTAAGATTTCTCTACCACAAGCTCTAAAACCTTGTTTGAGAGCTCCCAAACACACATACACCCTTCTAAAAGTTATTGTCATAGACTCTGGATTAGGTTCTTGTTGTATATCAATCCTAACAGTTGTGCCTGGATTTTGATTAATCAATTCTTGGGCATATTCTCTAAGCATTGAATACTTCTCCCTGTAACTGCCTGTTTATCAGTTGCAATTCTCTTTGCCCTAAAAGCTTTCATCTTTGAGACCCCACATCAAATTGTTTCTGCATTTGATCTTGAACTGCCCTCACAGGAATATCAGGATTAGTAACAAGTGATTTGATAATATGATCTGAACCTATAGATTGTTATCCTATGTAATGTATGCTTGGATTGATTTTGTATCCTTTTACTTGGTGACAGAGAAATACAATATATGCACGAGTGGATTCTGCTCTTCGTAGAATTCGAGAGATGTCAGAAGTAAATATCGTTTTCATCAGCTTATGCTTCTTCTTTTGCTTTTCTACGAGATGCTTATTTAGTCCAAATGGTTGTAGTCTGTTGAAGCATTTGCTGGGGGGTATCTGAAAACCCCTTTGGGTGAACCAGTGAAGGGTAAGAAAAACAAGACAACCACTGAGCTATGGCTCGAGAAGTTTTACAAACACAAAACAATTTGCCTGAAGGAACAACTTGTAGATTCATCTTCACTCTTGTATGATAATCGCCTACAAGATGCATACATTAACAGTACTGATATTTTTGAAAGCTCCATTTTCACACAACAGTAAGTTCCTCCATCTATGAGCAAAACAAACAAGCTGTTTTTTTCCTTTCAAATATGAGAACGTTTGAACGTGTTATGCAGGTATGTTGATCATGTACTGGAGAATGAAAGGGAATGAATGAAATGTTGCCGTATTGAGTATTCAGAAGCAACACATTTTGTGTCTTGAAGTATATTTTGGCAACCCGTATGTAAACATTTGTTGACTTGTACATTTAGAATATGTTATCTAATCATTAGTTGACTTGTATCTTGCTGCAAGTTTTGTGGCTAGGCAGCCCGTTTTGTAGACTTTATTATGTTTATGCGTATTTTGTTGTGTTTAGCTTATTTATATAAAATGCGTTGACCCGTTATATTGTTTTGTGTTTTGGTACAAGTTGTAATGTATTTGGTTAGTTTATATATTGCTAGATACAGGTTTGTTTATTGGTAGATTTTTTCCCCAAAAAAATCTAAAAATCGGCTGCATAAAAAAAAACTTGCAGTATTTTCCTCGGCGACAAGTCGCCGGGGATAGTGTAAAATATTGGAAGGGGAAAGTTTGGCCAGGTTTGACTAGTCAACTACTGAAACAATATTCCCCGACGATATGTCGGCGGGGATAATTTTGGATTAATTAACTTATTAAATAAATATCCTTAAAGAGCTTCTTTCTTGCTTCTGGACTTCAAATAAATATCCTTAAAAGTCAACTGTTGGGTGTGTGCGTTCCGCACCATTAGTGGTAGAGCAGGCTGCCTTATTTGATAGGCTGTTCTATTATGAGCAAACAAATTTCGCTATCTAGCGTTATGGTGGAGAATACTCTTTCGTATTAAGGCTTGGGATGACGTTATTCTTAAGATTAGGATCTCGCCTCTCTAAGTGGAAGGTGAAAAACCTTCGATAGGCGGTCGTCTAACTCTCTTGAAATCGTTCTGGCGGCATCGCGTTTTATAATATGTCCATTTTTAAGTCCCTACAGGTGTCTTGAGGTTTTGGAGTCTTATCAGCTGCCGTTTTTTATGGTGCGGAACCAGTCGGAAAAAAAAACGTTACATGGGTCGCTTGGAATAGGTTTTAGCTTCAAGAACATGGTGGTTTAGGAGTCTCGAGTTTTTTTGCTCTTAACGTGCCCTCCTTATCAAATGGTTTGGCGTATTGTATCCCAAGTTGGATCGTTATGGTATAAAGTCATTCGTGAGCTTTATGAGTTCTTTCGGTGGAAAAACTCACCTAGACTAGTCTATCCTCTAACTGGTGTTCAATAATGAGGGAAGTCATAAGTTAAAAGGGAAAGGTTTGATTCTGGTCGCATTGTAAAAGCGCATTGGTAATGGTGATGATTCGAGATTGGGGTTTCGATTGTTGGATCGGAGGACGTTCATCTTCGTGTCAAATTTCCTCGCCTTGTTCGCATTGGACTTGATACAAAGGAAGCATCGGTGGCTGTTAAGCTTGTGCTCCGATAGATATTTCGTTTGTAGAAATGCTCGGGGTGGTATCGAAGAACATCTGTTGGCTGATTTGACTTCTTTGATGGATTCGGTGACTTTATCGAATTCAGGTGATCGATGGGTTTGTGATTTGGTTAGCGATGGTAACTTCCGGGTTAAGGAGATTCGTAACTACATTGATGATCTTTTCCTTCCGCATCAAGCTGCCCAGACTAGATGGATCAAATACATCCCTATTAAGGTTAACATCTTCGCTTGGCGAGCTCGGCAAGATTGTTTACCGACTCGAGTTAATCTGATTCGCAGAGGCATTCCACTATTGATGTCGTCTCTTTGTCGGCTTTTGTCAGTCTGCGAGGGAAGATGTTTGCCACATCTTCTTCCGTTGTGATTTGGCTCAGCTTGTTCTTCGTCGCATATGCAGATGGTGGGGCTTAGATCCTCATGACTGGTCATCGTTCCAAGAGTGGCAGTCTTGGATTCTTTCGATTCAGTTCTCCTCTAAGGTCAAAGCTATGTTGGAGGGAGTGTTCTTCGTATCTTGGTGGTTTATCTGGAACTTTAGGAATCGGATCATTTTTGAAGAATCTCCTCCAAGACGTTCGGAAATTTTTGATGCTATAGTTTTTTGTGCTTTCAATTGGTGTAAAAGTCGTTGTCATACGACGTTTTCTTGAGACGATTGGTTAAAAAATCCCCAATTTATTTCCTTGTAATTGTTTTCTAGCTCCTTGCTAGTTTAATAAATTTTTTGCCGTTCAAAAAAAAAATAATTAGTTAATTAATTAAAATTAATGGCA
This sequence comes from Tanacetum coccineum, assembly GCA_026074375.1. Classification (NCBI taxonomy): domain Eukaryota; kingdom Viridiplantae; phylum Streptophyta; class Magnoliopsida; order Asterales; family Asteraceae; genus Tanacetum; species Tanacetum coccineum. The sequence goes on along the minus strand of BQNB010022039.1, from coordinate 35,361 downwards.
AAACAATCCCCGGCGACATGTCGCCGGGAATATCTTTGACGACCCGAGGTTTTTGTTAATCGAAAAATGTGTGGGCCCGTCGTTGTCGTTGGGGTAAATAGCCGGGAAATGAATCCCCTTGGAGCCTTCCCCGGCATGTATTCCCCGGCGACACGTCCTCAGAGATAGTTTTCCCCGACGACATGTCCCCGAGGAAAAGCTTCTCAAGTCGCCGGGGATTGCAGCGAATGTTGTAGTGCCTTCTCAGTGAAGTGACTGTCTTGATAGACAACGACCTAAAATCGAGTCCATGATTCCGTATCTCCCTATCCTCCCACAAACACCTCTTGTTATGAGCTAACACTCCAATCGATTGTTAGGAAGCCTTGCCATCATGCCATGTACCACTTCTCTTTATTCAAATCTTCGTTAGAGGTCATATCTCAACTTGTGACTACAAAGGTAATTTGTAGAATTGCATGGGATTCATGTTGACGTCACGTAATGCTAATGTTCTTGATATTGGTGGTCTATTCTCCACCAGGCTTGATTCGCTCAATATGTGGTGATATGGATAACGGGTGGACTGGATCGCAAGATTGTCTCTCATAAAAGAGTTCGTTTACCGAGTTCACTTTGGCAAAATGTTTTATATTTTTTGTAATAGAAAATTGTTGACTCCAAAATATGTGTTGTATAGAAAAACGAACGGACACCAACAAAACCTTCTAAACTCAAAATATAAATATTACACGTAGATATGACTCAAGCCGGTTTATTGTTAGGACTTCGCTCAAACTAATAAATAAACCTTTATATACTTGACCCCGTCTAGCCCAAACGTATGCTTTGCATCCAGATACATAGATTGGTTTGAGTTTCATTTTAATTGTTTGCATTACAGTTTCACTTTTAGAGCCAAGACTATATATCTATCTGATCCATCTTATTTTGTTTATTTGTAAAAACTAGCGTGATCCATTATATTATTTTTAAACAATCTAATAAATGTATATATGCGTCGTGTGAAGTGAAAGTCTTGATAGTCACGATCAAGATGAATTCCATGATTCCGTATCCATGGACGGACCTTAGTGGAGACCGAAGAGGGCCACGACCCTCCCAAAACTTTGAGATTTTACTTATAGTTGCTTAAATGATATACAACTTTGGCCTTCCTAAATTAACTAATATAACACTCGGCCCTCCCAATAATGTCACCCAAGTTCCGTCTATGTCCGTATCACCCAATCCTCCCATGAACCATCCCTGTTATAAGCGATTAAGCTCACGTTGCTTATGTCAGTTGTTTTAGGAATCCTAGTCTTGAACAACTTCTGTTTGTTAAAATCTTTATTAGAGATCATATCTCAACTTGTGGCTACAAAGATAACTCGTTGGATTACATATATCCAAAAAATACTTCAATATTTACATATTTTATCAAAACATTCTTTAATAGCATTGTACATCATGCATTTATAACTTGTGTTTTGGAAAAAAATTTAATTTTTCAAGTTTTATTAGGTATATATGAAATTTCCCTTATATGATAAACGAATCTAAATTGATGATAAAAGAAAAAGTTCTATGTTCAAGTACCGTGGTAGTAGAACGTTAGATATATTGTAAAATACATGCTTGTACAAAGTTCATTCATGTTTCAATCGGTAAATGAATGATTTGGATACAAAAAAGATATTACATACATGCACCTACTTCATGTTTTAATCGCTAAACGATTCTGGATAGAAAAGAAATATGAAACGATATTAATGAAAATTTATAACCTTAGCTTAAATTACCAAAAGTCCAAAATAAGACCATTCTACGATCCTACTCGCGATCCAACGATCCGAGACTACGATCCTATCTACGATCATATGATCCTGAAACTATCCTACTTGAATTGCGATCTTGTTATGATCCTGATCGTTTTTTTTTGTATGAGATCGTAGGATTGTAAGATCAGGATCGCGATTTTGACAACCTTTGTTTCAACATATATGCGCCACACAAGTTATTTACTCAAGTGATGATGCATCATGTGTGAAAAATAATTATTGGCGAAAGAATGTTTTAATGGAAGATGTCAATGAAAAAATGAAGTCCAGTCAGTCATCCCACATCGTTGGAGAAACAAACGTTCAATATAGTTATAAACTAGACCGTAGTGATTCTGTTAAATTGCCTTTAAAATGTAGCAAAAACGATATTTTGTCCAGTTTCTGATGCAGGATCACTAGTCAAGAATTTTTTCATCTTTTAACCTTAACTATCCGTGATAAGTAAAAAAGATAATCCGACATTAACCTCACATTCATAACCAAATTTTAAAGTCATTTTAGTTCTCTTTTTCGTTCTATCATCTTGTCCATTCATATATTCATCCATCACAGCATTTGTCGTTATTATCTGCTTGTTTCTTGGCAATTAGGGTAGATTATTTTCATTATTTTGTAGATGTATTGTTAGTACAAAATTCGTGTCGGGTTTAATAATGTCGAAGTCCTTTGTCGGGTCGAGCCTCCAAATGACTTGAATGCTTGATCTTGTACTAGAGCAAGAGAAGTGATGATTTTCTGCACAATTAAAAGTAAACCGTTAGTCTTACCGTGGGGACGGACCCCACGATTAGACTCCGGTATGAGAGTAAGTATTCATATTGTCAGAGTATATGTCAGAGAGAATGAGAATAATTGTGTACCTTTTGGGATGTATTGTGATCCCTATTTATAGATGTCTAGTACTAGGGTTTCCTAGTATTTCGGTTACTTTAGTAGTGGCCGGAGTGGGTCCCTTGTCGGGCAAGGATCCGCGACAATCGTGTTGAACGGACGCAGATGTTTTCCGCGGACGGATCGTCCTATAGGTGGATCCGCGGACGGATTGTCTATAACTGGATCCGCGGACGGATCGCTAGGTTCGGGGCCGAGGCCCACGCGAGATTGGGTTTTACTATGGCCCGTTATTGACAGGTTGGGCCCAAAAGCCCGAGTAATAATGTGGCCCAAGCCCAGAGGCTTGGTACACCTAGTATACGTCATCAAGTCCCCCCAGTCTAGAATGATATTGCCTGCGGATCATGTCCTGCGTGCGGTGATCAATGCTAGACTTTCGGCTACTTTATTTCCTCCTGGAGTTATCTATTTTTATGCCGTACCGCTTCTGGGTTGGTGACGCTTCAGTGACGTGGAGCGTTGCTGTCCTTTTACCTTCTGACTGGTGACAGCTTTTCACCAGTTTCCCATGCGCTTTTCTATCGTTGATTAGGCAAGTGGTACACACGTGGCGTCATCCAAGTATCGGTAGGAGTAAATATACCCAAAGTATAAATACCCCTCTCATTTTTACTGTTTTTCTCTTCTCGAAATCTTTCCACCGCCATTGTTAATTTCTTAGAGCTTTTACTTCTTATTCCTCGTCCGTGCGTTATTTTCCTCGTTCTCACAGTTTTTCGAGATTCAGGTTAGCATTTATCTTAGTCTGTCTTCTTCAAAATGGCTAATAAACATTCCATTATGACCCGAGAAATGGTAGAGAGCTTTTGCAATAGTTATTATATTCCTGATGAAGTTCATCCTACCGCCCCGGGGCGGGATAGGACTATCACCCAATTTCCCGAGGGTAAAGTGGGTGTCTATACTAGGTTATTTGATTATTGTGGCTATAGAATTCCTCTTACCAAATTTTTTGTACCCGTTCTCAAATATTTCCGTATACATATTTCTCAATTATCCCTCTTCGGTGCTGCTCGTATATCTCATTTCGAGGTTTTGACGCGCGTACTTGATCTCGGCCCATCGGTAGCCGTGTTTCGTGTGTTCTACACGCGCATATATAGTGACGGATTGTTTTGTTTGTGAAACGTTCCCTATCGGCTCCCTCTTGTCTCTCAAAGCCTCCGGATTCTATTAAGAACTGGGAGGACCATTTTTTCTGGGTTGATTCCAGGGTATTCCCTATCTCCGTCCCTTTGTATACGGGGGGCATGTTGGAGAAGGATCCGGCTCCCCATCTTACCGCTCGTCAAGAGCAGGCTGTTCAGGTCCTTTCTTCTAATAAAGCTCCTTTCCGGCGGTATCCGAAATGTTTTTTTAGCTCTTGTGGGTTTGAGCCCTTACTATCCATTTGATGAAAACACTTATCCAGCCTTTGAGTGACCTGATAGAACGGGTGGGTGAAACTTTGTTTTGGTGGAAAAAAAGTTTTTTATATTATGTTTTTTATGGGGTTTAATCTTTTGGTATTTATTTTGCAGACATGGGTTTGCTTGACTATATCAGGACTGCTGACCCCCGGAAGGTGCAAGCGATGGAGGTCCAGAAAGGAGAAGAGCAGGTGACGTTGCTTGAAAGTATAAAACATTGCTTCGTGTCTCTGGATGCTCCTGCTGCGGTACACCAAGCAAGTGGTAGTGGTTCTGGCGCTGGTCCTGAGGTTGCTGCTCCGTCTGCGGGAAAAAATGTTGTTGCGGAAGAGAATGTTATCCCGGTGGGTACTTACGTTGATTTAATAGACCCAGAAGACGGTTTAACTGTTGTTGAGAAAGGAGATGCCGCTCAGAAGCAGCCGGAGAAGGCCAAGAGTAGTGATTCTGTTAAATTGCCTTTAAAATGTAGCAAAAACGATATTTTGTCCAGTTTCTGATGCATGATCACTAGTCAAGAATTTTTTCATCTTTTAACCTTAACTATCCGTGATAAGTAAAAAAGATAATCCGACATTAACCTCACATTCACAACCAAATTTTAAAGTCATTTTAGTTCTCTTTTTCGTTCTATCATCTTGTCCATTCATATATTCATCCATCACAGCATTTGTCGTTATTATCTGCTTGTTTCTTGGCAATTAGGGTAGATTATTTTCATTATTTTGTAGATGTATGATATTGGGTAGCTGGTTTGCCGCCTAATTCGCTCATACAGATCTTTTAGTTAACACGATGCCTAACTTAACGTGCATGGATGTTAACTTACGTGGCAGCTGGATTTTCACATTGTGATTTTAATTTTTGATCCTGTACGTAGACAAATAGGTTGTTGTCCCACATTGGTACATAAACAAACTGTTTTTGTCTTTGTAAACTAGAATATATAACTTCACATAAATTGCCTATAAAATGATTCAAAAATAATACTAGTGAACTACCATTATCTTCCGGTGGTATTGGTAACTGTTGTTTATGCCATATTATGGGCAGCTGTATTTTCACATTGTGAGTTTCATTTTTGATCATAGTGTAGTTGTAACTTGTAAGTTATAGCTACTGTAAATGATATAATAACTCATTAAGAAAGTGTTAGAAATAAAACTAATAAAAGAAAAATAGATTGTTGTCACATTGACGAGGTGAGTTATTTTGCATACTAGTTTCTCTCTACATACTAAGAGACAAATTTAGACCATCCATTTCATTAGATTAAAAAGATAAGATTTAAGATTAAAAAAAACATAGAGGGACCAAAAGTGTAAATTTACTAAAACTCACACCAACCACTTTCTCATTATTTGTAGAGTTGGCAAATCTTGCCCAAATTGCAATTAATTAATCTTTTTGATATTTTGTATGGTTTTTTTACGTTTTTTAAGTTTTTTAAGTTTTTGTATGTTTTTGTACATTTTCCGTTTTCGTCCGCTTTCGCACGTTTTCGTACGCTTTCGCGTGTTTTTGTCTGTTTTCGCACGTTTTCGCGCGTTTTCGTTCTTTTTTAGACGTTCTCGCACGTTTTCTTATGTTCTCGCACGATTTCTTACGTTTTCGTCCGTTTTCGCACGTTTTCATACGTTTTCGTCTGTTTTCACACTTTTTCTTCTGTTTTCGTCCGCTTTCGCACGTTTTCTTTCGTTTTCACACGTTTTCGTCCGTTTTGGACATTTTCTTACGCTTTCGTCCGCATTTGCGCGTTTTCGTCGGCTTTCGCGCGTTTTCGTCAGCTTTCGCGCGTTTTCGTCTGTTTTCGCACGTTTTCGTCCGTTTTCGCGCGTTTTTGTCTGTTTTTAGACGTTCTCGCACGTTTTCTTATGTTCTCGCACGATTTCTTACGTTTTCTTTCGTTTTCACACGTTTTCTTTTGTTTTCACACGTTTTCGTCCATTTTTTGACATTTTCTTACGTTTTCGCACGTTTTCTTACGTTTTCATACGTTTTCGCACGCTTTCGTCCGCATTCGCGCGTTTTCGTCCGCTTTCGCGCGTTTTCTTAAGCTTTCGCGCGTTTTCGTTCGTGTTCAGACGTATTTGGCCGTTTTGAGACGTTTTTGGCAGTTATCAATCGGTTGCTTCTGTTTTCATACGTTATCTATCAATGATATTATACCAAAAACCCTAAACCCCTAACCACTAAACCCTTAACCACTAGGTATAATATCACAAGTGACATGTACATAAACTTTAAGATCTATACCAAAAACCCTAAACCCCTAACCACTAAGTATAATATCATAAGTGATATATACATAAACTTTAAAATCTATACCAAAAACCCTAAACCCCTAACCACTAAAACATATACCAAAAACTCTAAACCACTAACCACTAGATATAATATCACAAGTGATGTATACATAAACTTTAAAATCTATACCAAAAACCTTAAACCCCTAACCAGTAAACCCTATACAAAAAACCCTAAACCCTTAACCACTACGTATAATATCACAAGTGATGTATACATAAACTTTAAAACCTATACCAAAAACCCTAAACCCCTAACCACTACGTATAATATCACAAGTGATGTATACATAAACTTTAAAACATATACCAAAAACCCTAAACCCCTAACCACTAAACTATATACCAAAAATCATAAACAACTAACCACTAAACGCTATACCAAAACCCTAAACCACTAACCTCTAAACCCGATACCAAAAATCCTAAACCCCCCTCCCTAACCACTAAACCCTATATCAAAAACCCTAAACCCCTAACCACTAAACCCTATATCAAAAACCCTAAACCCCTAACCACTAAACCCTATACCAAAAACCCTAAACCCCTAACCACTAAACTCTATACCAAAATCTTAAACCCTTAACCATTAGGTATACTATCACAAGTGATATATATACATAAACTTCAAAATATATAGCAAAAACCCTAAACCCCTAACCACTAAACTATATACCAAAAACTCTAAAATACTAACAACTAGATATAATATCACAAGTGATATATATACATAAATTCTAAAATCAATACCAAAAATCCTAAACCCCTAACCACTAAACCCTATACCAAAAAACATAAACCCCTTACCAAAAACCATAAACCCCTAACCACTAGGTATAATATCACAAGTGATATATACATATCTTAAACCGTTACCTTAAACCCCTAATCACTAGGTATAATATCACAAGTGATGTATATATAAAATTAAAAATTTATACCAAAAACCCTAAACCCTAAACCCAATATTAAAACGTTTTAAAACGTACGAAAACGAAAAAACAATGTACAAAAACGTAAAACGTACAAAAACGGAAAAAACCCACAAAAACTGATAAAAACGTACAAAAACGTTTTTTGTGTACGTTTTTCCGTTTTTGTACATTTTTCAGTTTTTGTACGTTTTACTTTTTTTTACGTTTTTTCTAAAAAAACTTATAAAACGGATAATCAAACGTATAAAAACGGGTGAAAAACTTTAATAGTAAAATGTACCAATACGTTTTCGTATGTACAAAAACGGATAAAAAACTTATAAAACGTACCAAACGTACAAACACGTACAAAATTATATAAAAACTTACCAAAACATATTTAAACTGATAAAAGCGTATGAAAACGTATAATAACGTCAGAGAAAAACGTATAATGACGTCGGAAAAAAGGAAAAAAACGAAAAAAAAAGTACCAAGCAGATAAAAAAAAGCAAAAAAATAGTTTTAATAATATAAAAACACGGTCAAATAATAATAATAATAAATAAATAAATAAATAAATTTAGATAAAATAAAATAAAATATAAAATATAAAATATTTGCAAAATACATCCCTGTGGTTTTCGTACACAATACATCCCTCGTCAGAAGATAACGGAATAATATTTGCGTTTTTGGTCCTCAGGGATGTATTATGTCTAACGTTTTCCTAACGAATAATGTAAATTGCCAAAAGTTTTTGATAGAAATGTATTATGTGAAAAAGTACAAACCACAAGGATGTATTTTGCGGTATACTCTTTGTCATTTCAATTGTTTACAATACGATTTCACTTTAGAGCCAAGACTATATATATCTATCTGATCTGTCTTATTTAGTGTTTATTGTTTATTGAATTGATATTTGTCACCACCAAACCTGTGTCAGTCTCTTAGGCTGAAAACCCCCCATATCATTTGACAACGTATATAGCATAGGTTTAACCATTAAATAGAATAATTAGACTAATTAAAATACTGATAGAATATAGGATTAATGTTTCACTCTTAGTGTTCGACACCCTACTTACTGTAAAACTCCATCTTGACAGGGTACACTGCCCGTTAAAGTGTTGTTTTAGGTTTGTCGGCTAAATATAAATGTAAAACTTGATAATCAAATAATTGACCCTACACGACAGCACATCAGGCGGAGTGAGTAATGGGCAAAATTCATTTTTTTTAAAATGGTCGCTTGGGTATGGGTCAAAGTGGGTCAGGTTGAGTTTTGCCAACCTATTCAGAAAATTGACCTTTTTTCTAATCTTATAATCAAGATATTAGATGTTACCTTATCTAGAATCTATTTGTCAAGAAGCTTAAAGTGTTATCGGCAAGTAAAGCTGAGTTGCTCATATATCCTGCAACAAATGAGTTTAGATGTAAACTTGAGACAGATGTGAATACACTACTATACTAAAAACGGGGCAGGGATATCGATACAGAAAAATATTGATCAGAAAGGATGGATTTTTGATTTGATGAAACTTTCTATTACCTCTAATGTGTCCGACTGAAGGCGAAAGTAAATTTGGTTTTACGCCAGCAAAAGAGTTGTGCATACCCCGACTCCATCAAAAGACAATAAAACTTGTTGAGCAATCGCTAATGCTTCTTTGTCCCATGAGGATCCCGCTATAGAAAGTCCACCTCCTACGCCTTCATCCCCAAGCTTCAAAATCTATTTTAACAAAAAAAAAGTTAAGTGCCTATCTTCGATTCATTAGCACCCCAAGTGAAGGAAAGCCAATATGTATTTGAATAGACACCCTGTTAAGAATAATTTGCTTTGCATTATTTAAGTGTGTAGCTCTCCTGTAGATACCATGACTTGGACCTTGTTTAAGACCAACATTATAAAACCTAAACATCTACCATCTATGACAACCATCTCGTTTCCATGTCACCTGCCTTCATTGACTCCTCACAAAACCACCTAAAAACAATACTATCTGTTTCTTTTTAAAGCACAGCGTCAAGTGGTCTACCTAATCTCAGTTTTTTTTTAAATTGAACAATGGTGAGTTTTCCATAAGGTTCTTCTTTAATTGTGTTTTCCCATTAACTTAAACATGCTTAAACCACTTTACTACTAACTAAAACAAAAGATGTTGTATACATACTAATAATGCTTGTAAAATACATTTAGTTGCTTATTTAATTATTTAATATTTATTGTATCTAATTGATAAAATTTCTTATATGAATAGTCTATATCCAATGCGTCTATGTGAAAACATGCTTTGTAAGTTACTAGCAGGGTACTCGCGCGATTTTGGCGGCGGGTACCCTTTGACTAAATTCTCCGGCGACTAATATTTTCTAATTATGTGTTTTTCATGACGAATGCAGATACTTATGTAATTAATAGGTACCCGACCGTTGTTTCGGCATAAAATATGTAGTAAACCAAATGCATCACAATATTTTAGAAAGTGTAACAATCAAAAAAAGTTAGAAATTTTATACACATGTGTATTCTACTCTTCACGTAGGACTTCTCGATACATAACGTTTGACGTGTAAACTCCGTCTTTATCAAACTTTTTGGCAAGCTTCACAAACACCTTGGTGTTTTCGCGTGAAATACCTCTCGACAACGCCACATAAATCTGACCATGAGAGAATACTGAATCTAGCAGATAAACGCCAACATTTGAGATCGTCTGTCCTTGTGCTTATTTATAGTCATATAAGTGTGGTAGAGTAACAGTGCATCACAACGCGATGGCTCGACGAAAAAAAGAGGTTGGAATCGAATCTTGTGCGGCAAACATGCCCATCTTCCGTTTAATTGCATCTCCAATTCGATACTTCGATCAACAATTATTTTCATTAAACATAACAAAAAATCGGATTCATTTTTACAAATATTTTGTTATAAAAATAATTAATGCATGGTCAACTTTCCTTTAAATTTTCAAAACAAGTTAGGTTCACCCGCGCTCTGCTGCGGGATGTTTGGCGGCCGGTGTTTTTGGTTGGACGTGTTAGAAGGTATATTTTTGTAAAAAAAAAAATTAAAGGTCGTTAAGTAACGACCGATTTCAAGCACTGTTTTGGTGCATTCTAAAAAAAACTAACGGTCGACCGCTAGTGGGGAAAGGGGTATTTTATAAAAAAAAATTAAAATGAGGGTAGTTTTCGTAATTTAACACATAGTGCGAGGGGGTATTTCGTAAATATTTGAGGGGCTATTTCGTAAATAAAAAAAGGAACGGGTCGGGGCGGACCGGGTCGGGTCGACCCGACAATACCGATAACTGAAAAAATGCGAGTGAATATTTTGGAAAAGAAAGCAAAAAAACAATTTAAAAAAAAAATTTAAAAATGTTCGGACCGGGTCGGGTCAACCCGGTGCATTTAATGCAACTTAATGCACCTGAAGCGCGTGGTTAGTTCTATTGTTATTCATAAAAAAACAGACCGATGACTAAAAAAGTGCGAGAGAGTATTTAAAAACAAAACATTTTTTTTTTCTAAAAAAAAAACCGATCGGACCGGGTAGGGTTGACCCGGCGTATTAAATGCACCCCGGTCAACCCGGTGCATTTAATGGACACTAAATGCAAAAGGCCATTTAATGCATGCGAGAGGGTATTCCGAGGAAAAAAAAGGAAAATTTTATTTTAGAAATTTTTTGAAAAAAAAAGGAAAAAAAAAATGGCGACCGTGCGCCGTTGCGGGACGATTAGCGCAGCGCGAGGTTTGAGGAAACTTAAAGTTTTATTCATAAAAAAACAGACCGATGACTAAAACAGCGCGAGAGGGTATTCCGAGGGAAAAAAAGGAAAGTTTTATTTTAAAAACTTTTTGAGAAAAAAAAGGAAAAAAAAAAACTAACATTCATAAAAAAACAGACCGACGACTCAAACAGTGCGAGAGGGTATTCCGAGGAAAAAAAAGGAAAATTTTATTTTAGAAATTTTTTGAAAAAAAAAGGAAAAAAAAACTGGCGACCGCGCGCCGTTGCGGGACGATTAGCGGAGCGCGAGGTTTGAGGAAACTTAAAGTTTTATTCATAAAAAAACAGACCGACGACTCCAACAGTGCGAGAGGGTATTCCGAGAAAAAAAAAGGAAAATTTTATTTTAAAAATTTTTTGAGGAAAAAAAAGAACGGGACGCTTAGCGGAGCGCGAGGTTTGAGGAAACTTAAAGTTTTATTCATAAAAAAACAGACCGATGACTCAAACAGCGCGAGAGGGTATTCCGAGAAAAAAAAAGTTTTCTTTTAAAAACTTTTTGAGAAAAAAAAAGGAAAAAAAAATGGTAAAAAAAAAGTAACTGTTTAAAAAAAAAAAAAAAAAAAAAAGGAAAACCTTGCATTAATGTGGGGGTGGGGCCGGGTCAAAAGAATTCAGGGTGCGTTTGGTTCGTAAGCGGATTTGGTATCGGATTTGAATTTAGAAATTATATGAAAGAAAATGAGGAAAGAGAAAATATATAATCTTATAATTACTATATATAAATTATAGGTTAAAATTGAGTTTAAGAGTATTATTTTTTTTTAAATAAAAGAGAAATATATGTGCCTTCGCACTCGAACGTTTGTGTCATGATCGGCCACCAAAACATTAAATCTTTTTCTTCTCTTGTTTTCAAATTTTTCATTCATAACTGTTGTTTATTCTTATTTGTATGGATGTAACTTACGAATTCAGGTTTTCTTTTTCACCTTTTATTTTAATTTTAGTTAACGATGTGTAAATAATGGTGACAATGGTAGTCGGAAATAATTCTTTTGTGGTGCAGGTGGCCACCTTAAATTGTCTAGGAAACAAACATGCAAAGGCTCATCATCCAAAGTACTGGTTATGGTTATCCGTTTGTTACAGGATTGCAAACTTTTAAGGCTGAAAAATATTGCGTGTTTTAGAGACAACCATGTGATAAATATGCTGCCACAACCACTTGGACCATATGCTTTATATGATTAGACAAAAAAAAATATGCCGCTAGAAATATCCTATGGTTCTACAATGTGAATATAGAATTGTATATTACTATATTACATATTCACGGACAGTCGTTTTGACAGTGGATCTACAGTGCTACAGTAACGGGCTCTCATTTTGGGCCAGCTTGATTTTGGTTTTTTTCTTTTTTAATTATTTTATTTTTGTTTTTTTCTTAAATTTGTATGCACAAAGTAGGAGTGAAAAAAAATATTACAAAAGTTCTGATTTATTCAGATAAAAAAAATACCCGCGGAAACATCTTCGATGCCTAATAACTTTAAAATAATCGATATGGTCACAAACGTACAACCCATTATATTAAAAAAAACCATATAGCAAAAAAAACAACAATTTAAACATGAGGCCCAACACATAAGTCATATAAAAAAAATATTACTGATATACACATTTGTCGACAAACTAGCCTAAAATTCGCATAAAATGTGGCCCAAAATCTGGCCCAAAATAAAAAATAAAAAAAACTAGCCCAAAATTAGCCTGAAATCTGACCCAAAGTAAAAAAAAATACAAAACGGTCCCTCAACTTTTAACTATTTACGATTTTCTTACACAAAAAATCCCGTAAAAAATTTAACAAAAAAAACACGTCAAGTTTTTATTGTTCACAACTTTTTTACATTCATCGGCCCAAAAAAAAGATATCGAACCGTCCCAAAAAAAGAAAATATTCGGGAAAAAATTAACCCGTCCCAACGCAAAAAAAAATACAAAACGGACCCTCACCTTTTAACTATTTACGATTTTCTTACACAAAAATTCCCGTAAAAAAATTTACAAAACCGTCCCAAAAAAAGAAAATATTTGGGAAAAAATTAGCCCGTCCCAACGCAAATTTTTTTTCCCCGAATCATACAAAAAAAGAAAATATAAAAAGTTAGCCCCGCCATAACGCATCGCCCAAAAAAAACCCCCAAAACGTAAAAAAAAATTATTCGGGAAAAAATTAGCTCCGCCGCAACGAAAATAATCATGCAAGAAAATAATCAATAAAGAATGTATTAGGGTCAATAAATTGTGTATTGAATTGAATTGATTATTGGGTAATCAATAAAATAATCAATAAATTCAATACACAATAAGCATGCAATACACAATAATCAATTCAATACACAATAAGCATGCAAGAAAATTATTTTCAATACACAATAAGCATGCAAGAAAATACACAATAAGCATGATTGTGAATTGATTATTGAATTGTATTGTGAATTTTCTTATTGTGTATTTTCAATAATGTATTGAAAATACACAATAATGTATTTTGTATTTTCTTATTGTGTATTTTCTTATTGAAGATAAAAGAGCGGTACAAGCCAAATGATAGAAAACTGTATTAGCCATATTAAATCTAATTAAATGCTGGTTTGTTTGTTTAGTGCAATGAACGCTTATCTCGAGGCGGCATATCATTCTTAAGACTTAGGCGGGACATCATCCTAAGACCTAGACACGTTGAATCCTGTCACAATTAATGTATCCGCATAAAGCATCCTTTTAGTTTAATTATAATCTATCTTAGGGATTAAAGCAATGGTGATCTTGTTAAACCCTAGCCCATTGGGACTTTACCCACTTACTGCTTGACGATATTTTATATACTGGTAGTTCACTGTTCAAGTCTTTACCAATTAATTAAGAACATACTTGTTGAAACATACGGGTCACCTGCCGGTCCAACTAAGCTCATAATTTAAAGGCAAAGATAGAACATTATTTGTGATCCTATTGGTCCAGTAATATAAAATACGATATGGAGAGCTATCCCAGTATCTAGATTACTTGTTAGGTATAACTAGACCCAATTGAATGATAGGTCGCATATTCAAACACGTAGACAAGTATTAGGTGATAAACATAATTAAACAATCAACGATTAATTAAGCAATTCGGATTAAAACAAACCAAACATTAAATCTTCATTAAGATGGCTAATACCCGAGGGTATTATTAGCCCATAACCATTGTAATTATACAAGCGTGATCAATTAACCAAGGTAAACTAAACGTTTTACCGAACGATACCAAAAATTAAATGATTACAAGAGTATAGGAATACACGGTGTCTTCAATGGAATCGTGATCGATGCTTGACCTTGGCTACTCTTCTTCACTTCAGAAAATCGACTTTTATGTGTATGGTATAGAGAATATGATTTTGCACACTGAAAACTCGTTTTTGAGTCTTCTATCTATAAGCTCTGAAAATTGATGGATACGCCATATTGAGTGAGGTCAATACGGCGTATAGGGGTAATTTCTTTGGAGTGCGCGCTACGTTCACAATCAATCAAATATATCTTTCCTTCTTTGTATTTATTACATGATCTTTGATTGTTTATCCAGCTGGATACAGCGTATGTAGATAGAAGGATACGCCGTATTGGGAATTAAGTATGCGCGTTTTCTTGTGAAGTCCAGGCGCTGATACGCCGTATCTTCATTGCTGGATACGACGTATTGAGTCAAAAATAAGTAATCTTCAAATATCATTGTTTAAGCTCCAAAATGTGCGCCTTTTAGCTTGTCTTCACAAAACACTCTTTAATTACTGCAATTGATAATTTAAGCAATTAAATAACAATTCTTGCAATAATTATATAAAAGTGGGTAATTTATTCAGGATAAATGATGGTATAAATGCAACGTTATTTGATGTCATCAAATATCCCCCACTTGAATCCTACTTGTCCTCAAGTAGACTCTATAAATTAATTGAAAATGTATCCTAACCGTAGTTAAGGATTTTTCCGTTAAGCATTTCTTTTGTTCAATCACCTGTACCAGACCAAGCTCCTTACGAAATATTAGAAATGAAAACACTCAGATCACTCAACTAATCTAGGGTGTAATATTTAATTGGTACGCTCATTTGCTCGGTCGTGATTAGTTTCATATCATATGCTTGGCAAGGATACACATCTCCACCACTACAGCTAAGGAGAAACAAGTTAAAAGGTAAATTGGGTAATTAGGCTTAAGGTTGATCATTCTAACAATCTTTCACCAAAAGTACCACACCAACAAGGCAGCTGAATCGTACATACATGGCCGTAACGACGGAATAGACATGTACAATTCAATCACATACTCATTCGAGTTTAACCAAGGGTTAGGATGAAGAACGATATAGATCTTCTAACTTTCACCAAATGTAATAAACCAATAAGGTGGCTGAATCACGCATACATAGCCGTAACGACGAAATAGACATGCATGACTCGATCTCAACCTCGTTCGAGTAAAACCTAACGTTAGTTGCTAGGAAAGGGAAGTAAATTGTTGTTAAATAAAATTCAAAAAACAAATAGATTAAGCCTGAACAAATAAGGTATATAGTTGCTAGAAACTTTTCCAGACCTTTCCATGATAAATACTCAGAAATATAAACAAACGCCTCGATCATAGAAATGACAAAGACAACCTAAGTTGTCGTTCCCATAACGGTCAACTTCCCAATCATCCCAAAACTTTTGCATACTTTTACAAAAGTGGTGATATCGGTCACTTCATACAAAACTATACATCGTTGATTTTTAACCACATATCAACGAAATAATCGATCCTTCCAAGTAATTTATCGGTTTAAGCTCAACGAACCGATTATCAATCTTTCCGCCTCTTTTTTGATGCATTTTTTATTTTTCCAAATTTTTTTTGTTTTTTTCAAACATAAATCTCGATGCAATTTCACTGTCTTCACCATCATAATTTATCCGGATAATTTTTCTTTCAACACTTCATCTTCAGACATAATACATAATCGCGAAAGTAGCAAAATACACGAGCTACATATTTTCCCATTGCATTGTGCAATTTCCGGACCTAACCGGAGATAGAAAATTTCACTTTGACACAGGAAATACAAAACTTTACACAAAATCAACTAGCAACTTTTTGATTAGATATGCTTAATCTACAGGGTAGGCTAAGGTGTAAAGGTGTAACGAAATAGACATTTGGTGTGAAAAAGACAAGAATGGCTCAACAGGTTTTTCTATGGGATCTTACTCTTATAATGAGAGTAAGTAAAGGGTTACACGGGGTTTAACTAACCAGTGTAGTTAGTTAATTTTACAACATGTAGGCTTTTTGGTGTATTCTTAGAAATTTACCAGTTAAACATGTTACTCCATCTAAGTCCATAGTACTCATCGTTGTAGTCTTCAGTGATATACCAATCCAAGTTCTAAAGTCCACTACATCACCGGCACACTCATAATTTTTGTGGAATTTTTAGTAAATGTTTGGAAACAGAATAGGCTTAATTCTTACAATTTGTCATTAAGGGTTATAATGCACTAGGTCATGTAACTGGTAAATTTTATAAAAGTTGTGCTAAAAGAATTAAATTTGGCATAATTTTAAGCATATAGCATATTTTTTTATAAAAAGAAGACAAGTAGGACGTCTAAATTCTCCTATCCCCCCCCCCCCCACTAAACAACGCCCTCGTTGTATAGATAAAGCAATTAAAGAAAATAGGAAATAGAATTAGAACGAGGAACTCCCCTGATATGTTGTTTGGGATGATTCTCCAATTTGAGTTCTTGAGCAAAATATGTTGACAAGGCGTCAGAATGCTCATACGAGTTCAACACACGTCTTTTTCAGAGTATACCATTTTGTCGATTTCCTTACAGCAAGGTCCTGCATAAAAGTTTAGAAGACAAGATTGCAATTCCTGTCTCGGTTTACAATTGTTAACAGCAAAAGTAAAACTAAGTATGGAATAGAATCAAAGCGTACAGGTAAGTCAATACACCGTATTGCATCCTGTAAAAACAAATGTTTTAAAGTTTTGCAGGAAATTAAAGGACTGATAACATCCAGACAGGTTCGATACGGCGTATCCATATAGGTTCGTTACGTCGTATTGAATGTCTAGGAAGATAGACTCAATCAAACAATTAAAATTACAATTTTCAAACAATTAAAAACAACCAGGTTGTCTCCCGGTAAGCACTTTTTTCAGCTAGTCTTTAAGTTAGACTTTTTCTTTTCCTCATTCCTATTTAGTGCGCTTCACGAACCATCTGTGAAACTTCTTGTTGAAGAGGTCGTGGTAGATGCTAGACATGCTTCCATGAGTTTTTCCCTAAGCGTTATATTTTCCTGGACTGAGGGTAATGAATTCTTCATCAGTCCCTATCGAGTATCGGACGATCATGAATTCTTCAGATTTGCATAGTTCATTTGGGTTCTCGAAGTTGACATCAGCAGGAACTGGTATTTGAGGGAAATACTGATTGCTTTCTTCAAAATTGTAAATTTCATTCCCTTCTTGTGCATCCAAATAGGGCTTAAAGAACGAGTCGGAACAGGATTTTCTTGGGCTCTTCTTGTAGGGTTTATCACATTTGTCTTTACTTGATTCAGTGTTAATTATTGACCCTTTAGTATTATATTCATTTACATAAAAATTCCATAGCCCATTCTTAAGTAATTATCGTCCTATGTTCCAATGGAATTTGAATTTGGATTCCCAACCATTCTAGGAAATTCAAGATAATGTCTCGTTGCCAAGTCATCCTGGATTTTAAACTATGGCAATTAAGGATAAGATTGGATATTATTTATGAAAAAATTTCTTACCAATTCTTTCAATGGTGACTGTATCTTTTATTTCATTATCCCACCATTCCCTTGCACGTCCACTAAGTAAAATTGGAAATACGTGCAATCGAAGTTGATCTTTATCGGCATTAGGGATTTTAATCCATTCTGATATATCCAGTACTTTCGCAATGTGGTTGACAATGTCTGCCCCGTCTATTCCATTGAAGGCATTATCTTGTAGTATTTTCACAAATTCGTACCCAATCTCAATCGTGGTTTCTATGTTGAGCTTTAGTGTTGCGTTGTCCGAATTATAAGTGGTTTGAGTGTTATTTTTGGATGTAGGTTTCGTCATGGTTCCTGTCTTAATTTTCCTGAGAACAAGAATAAATGATCAGTAGGATGTGCCCTCAGGGAAGAGAACACATAAAGCAGGATAGGAAACCAGAATATGAAAAATCGCAACTGTTACTGTATCAGATGATTAATACACCGTATTTAATTGATTTGAATATGCCTTATAAGGTCAGTACATCGTATTGAGTTTACAGAATACGTCGTATTGTTTGGGAGAACAGATACGTTGTTTAGACTGCAACAATTAATACGCTATCTGAGTATAAGGTTTGATACGTCGTATCCAACTGGTGGATACTAGGGGTGGCAATTCAGGTCGGGTTCAGGTTGTCGGGTTCGGGTTGACAGATTGGCGGGTCAGAAAACCCCAACCCGAACCGTGACCCCATTTAAATAATCGGGTCAGTTACGTCAACACTAACCTGTTTACACATAACCCGAACCTGACCCATTTAACCCGTATATATACTTCTTTGGGTTGACGGGTTAAATAGGTTACATGGGTTGAATAGGTTAAACAGGTTTTGGGTTGACCCATTTAACCCGTTATATACAAAAGTTAGCACATTACAAACACGGTTAAACATGTTTAAATAGGTTTGTGGGTCGACCGTTTACCCTATTTAACCCTTAAAATAAAATATAAATAACTTAACAATTAAGAAAAAAATCTAAACTTGTTTGGCGGGGGGTCGACCCGCTTAATTAATCTACAACCTGAACCTGGCCTGTTAAATAAACGGTTAGATGGGTCAACCCAAAAACCGACATCCAAAATATATTTAGAACACAACCCAAGCCTGTTTAATTTTCGTGGTACGGTTTCAGGTCGGGTTTCGTGGTCGTCAATAAGAAATTACACCCAATGGAATACGGTGTATCAGGTCATCTACCAGAACAAAGTACTTTGAAAACAATTAAATAATGCAGGAATTTAAACACACAATTAAACACTCAATGCAATTAAATACAAACAGAATTAAATAATGCTAATTAAATTATTCTAAGCTAATGGTTAGACATACTAATAAAATTGAAGGTTAAACTTTTTCACTCCTCGGCAGCGGCGCCAAAAACATGATGTGCTGTCGTGTAGGGTCGATTTATTGATTACCAAGTTTTAAATTTATATTTAGCCGACTTATCTTAAAACAATACTTTAACGGGAAGTGTACCCGATCGGCGTGGAGTTTCGTGGAGTAAGTAGATGGTGTCGAACACTAATAGAGCGAAGGTCGTTAAACCTAGAATTCTATCGAGCTATTTAAGTAAATCTAATTTAACTAGTTACTTGTTAAACCTATTTAAACCTACTGACTAATGATAAATGGTGTGGTTTTTCAGCCTGAGATACTGGCATAATTTTTATGGCTGTGCGACAATAATCAATCAATCACACAATAAGAATGCAAGAAAATAATTAAAGAATAAAAGAGCGTGTACAAGTCAATATGATACGAATCTTTAATGACCCATATTAAATCTAATTAAATGCTGGTTTGTTTGTTTAGTGCAATGAACCCTTATCTCGAGGACGGCAAATCATTCTTAGACTGGCGGACATCTCCTAAAACCCTAGACACGTTGAATCCTGCCATAACTAACGTATCCGCATAAAGCATCTTTTTAGTTTAATTATAATCTATCCTAATGGATAAAACGCAATGGGATCTTGTTAAACTCAAGCCATTGGACTTTACCCACTTATGCTTGACGGTAATTTATATACTGGTAGTCAATGTTCAAATGTCTTTACTAATTAATTAAGAACGTACTTGTTGAAACATACGGGTCACCTGCCGGTCCAACTAAGGCTCATAATTAAAGGCAAGAGATAGCACATAATTTGTGATCAATTGGTCTAGTAATATAAAACACATATGGAGAGCTATCCCGTTATGGTAGATTAGTTTGTTGAGGTATAACAAGACCAGTTAAATGATAGTTCACATATTCAAACAATGTAGACAAATATAAGGTGAATAAACATAATTAAACCATTCAGCGATTAATAAGCAATCGATTAAAACAACAAAATATTAAATTCTTCATTAAGAAGGCCAATAACTCGAGGGTATTATCCCATAACCAATATACATTATACAATCGTGATCAATTAACTAAGGTAAACTAAATTTTTACCAACGATAACCAAAAATTAAATGATTACAAGTGAATAGAAATACAACGTGTATTCTATGAATCGTGATCGAAGCTTGACCTTCGGCTGTTCTTCTTTACTTTAGTAAAATCAATTTTTTAAGTTTAGTGGTATAGAGAATATGATTTTGCATACTGAAAACTCGTTTTTGAGTCTTCTATTTATAGGCTCTGAAAATTAATGGATACGTCGTATTGAGTGAGGTCAATACGGTGTATAGGGGTAATTTCCTTAGAGTAACGTACGCTACGTGTTAACACAAAACAATCAGACTATATCTTTACTTCTTTATATTTATTTACATGATCTTTGGATGTTTATCCAACTCGATTACGGCGTATCGTAATAAAGGATACGCCATATTGGGAATTGAGTATGCGCATTTTCTTTTGAAGTCCAGGTGTTGATATGCCGTATCTTCATTGCTGGATACGGCATATTGAGTCAGAAATAAGTAACCTTCAAATATCATCGTTTAAGCTCCAAAATGTGCGCCTTTTAGCTTGTCTTCACAAAACACTCCTTAATTACTGCAATTGACAACTTTAAGCAATTAAATAGCAATTCTTTTAATAATTATATAAAAGTGGGTAATTTATTCGGGATAAATGATGGTATAAATGCAACGTTATTTGATGTCATTAGTTGGCCACCATTACTTCAGGTACATCCTCTTGAAACTAAACAATGCATTGCACTTACCTGATAATATCGATACACATCATTATTTTCAAGCTTAAAATTACTTACTTGTGTTTTGAAGGTGTACACCACTATTTCCAGACCGTGTGTGTTGCAATGACCTAAAAACGTATGACAATAAAGAGTGTTAATTTTATTTCCAAATAGTTACAACACCTCAACTTCCAAATAGTCACTCGTTAAAAGTTAAAAAATTGTACTATATACCATTCAAATAGAGATATTGAACGGCATTACAGACATATATAATGTCCACGCAAAATCTCGCATTTTTCATCCAAGTTATCCTGAACCAAAAAAGTAATACTCATATTCAAACAATTTCATCATCAATAGCTACAATTACAAAAACATATACATTTACTAACAACATGATCATTAATAGCACAAATAAGCTTAAATAAACACCCCCATAATCTTAAAAAAAGTTATATTAACGAAAGAAACAAAAAGCTAAAACTATAAGAGAGCACAACAATTGTTCATCTATGGAGGTGGAAACATACTTGGGTATGTCTATGTTTTTCGCTAACTATTCCAGAAATAGAAAATAGCCATCTACTATTAAACTTGGTTTTTCCAGGTAAGTAATAGGAATAAGAATTTCTTCCTAGGCAAAGTGTATAAAGCCTATCAAAGGTTTCAGGATATTCAACTATATACTCATATTTTTCGGTTCTTCAATTATCTTGTCATCCCTTATTTTTTTCACTCTTTGGTTCATTATAATCCAAGTTGCTTAATAAACTTAAAAAAATATAACCTGGTCTAATTTCCATAAGCATTCCACTACAAAGAAATACAATAACAAAAATCAATGATGACACTACAAACTATAGGAAGTCCAAAACTGCTAGCCTAAAAGGTTTGGAATTTTTCTAACATTCAACTCGCATACCATTTTTCTTTATCTTTTATGGAGCTACAAAATCCTAAACATAATGAACAAAATAATTTGCTTTGTATCAGACCTATATCCTTGGGCTAAGAGATGATGAAAAGTAGTGATGCAAACATTGTAGTAGTATGATAGACCACACAAACACATAATAGTTACATGATCGAGGCTACAAAGAACCCCGGATTCCATCAAGAGTGCTCGAGAAGTGAATTCCTGTAAATGTCATATTCAGTAGGTCCAGCAAATGAAACTAGGTTTGTCGCACCGTATTTCTTCTTTACAACAGCTTCCTCCTTAAGCGGTGTGACATCCAATATAAGGAAATCTACATTAAAGTAAAAGACAAACATTAAATAAATCAACTAATGATTATCATAATGATTAAGTTAAACGCAAGCTTACTTTAGGTGATCAAGGATACTCTCTCCAACATATGCAACCACTACAAAATGCATCACAACCTCTCACAACTAATATTACCACCATTTTAATCGCATAAAAACTGATTCAAATCTCGTCCTGAAATGATGACGCCTGATGACATAAAATAACGTCTATTTTGTAGCATCATTTATCCTATGTAATTAACCCATTTTTTCTAATTATTGAAAAAAAATTGTTACTTAATCGTTTGTATTTGAGAATTGCAGTAATTATGGAGTACTTGGTGAAAGTTAACTAAAAAGCACGCATTCTGGAGCTCAAACGAATTTTTTTTGAAGATTACTGTTCTGACGACCAATACGCCGTATCCATCAAGGAAGATACGGCGTATCTGTGCCTGTACTCACCAAAGACCACGAAGGAAACAAGATCTAATAAGCCGTATCTAGGAATGACCAATACGTCGTATTCAAGCCATATGGAAATAAAATATTCTGGAAGATATCAAACTTGGTCCCTACTCCAAGAAACCCCCGAAATGCCGTATCCATGACTTTGGATACGTCGTATCGACCATATTCCAGACCCTATAAATAGAAAACTCAAAAACGAGTTTTAAGTTTGTTAGATCAT
Organism: Tanacetum coccineum; assembly: GCA_026074375.1. Lineage (NCBI taxonomy): Eukaryota > Viridiplantae > Streptophyta > Magnoliopsida > Asterales > Asteraceae > Tanacetum > Tanacetum coccineum. The sequence goes on along the minus strand of BQNB010022039.1, from coordinate 12,277 downwards.
ATTCTCGATACCTAAACCACAAAAATCGATTTTTAGAGGAGAAACAGAGCAGAAGAAGTCTTACAACGTGATTAATTCCATAAGAGACAACGTGTAATTTCTTATACTCTTGTAATCATTCAGTTTTTGGTATCATTCGTTAACTCGGTTAGTTTACCTTGGCTAAATCGTTACTTTTGTATTAATTATGACGTATGAAGGCTAATAACTTTGGGTATTAACCATTATTATAAAGATCTTAATGTTTGGTTTGTTTATCTCGATTGCTTAATTTATCGTTGATTGCTTGTTTATGTTTATCAATTTATACTTGTTTACGTGCTTTTTTATGCGACCTATCAATCAACTGGATCTAGTGATATGGACCAAGTAATCTAGATGCCAGGATAGCTCTCCATATAGTGATTTATACATCTAGACCAATAGGATCACAAATAACGACCTATCTTTGCTCTTAGATTGTGAGCTTAATTGGACCAACAGGTGACCTTGGGATCAATGAGTATGTTCTCAATTAATTGGTGAAGACTTGGTTAGTAGACTACTAGTGTATGAATTGCCATTAAGCAGTAAGTGGGTAAAGTCTCCATGAGCTAGGGTTTAACAAGATCACCATTGCTTTAATCCCTAAGATAGATTATAATAAGAAAATAAGGATGCTTTATGCGGATGTGTTTAATTGTGACGGAATTCTACGTGTCTAGGTTTAAGGAAGAGGTACCGCCTTAATCTTAAGAATGATATGTCGCCTTGAGATAAGTAATCATTGCACTAAATAAACAAACCAACGTTCTGATTGGATTAATAATGGTTAATACAGTTTTCTTATATTTGGCTAGACCGCTCTTTTATCTTCTGTTAATTTGATTGCATGTGTTTTAGTGTCTTGGATTCATTTTAGTCATCACAAAACTTGTGCCGGTCTTTCAGGCTGAAAACCCCCTTATCTATTAGATTTAGGATTAACATAGGTTTAGCATAGATTAGACTAACTTATATTAGAAAAACCAAAGTATTAATAAATTGAAAGTATTTCTCGCTCTTAGTGATCGACATCCTACTTACCACGAAAATCCCACCAACCGGGTACACTGCCTCTTAAAGTGTTGTTTTTGGTTTAGTCGGCAAAATATAAATTTAAAACTTGAATCATAAAATTATACACCATACAACGACACACATCAAGTTTTTGGCGTCGTTACCGAGGAGTAAAAATTTAATCTTGATTTTTATTTGATATTTTGGCTTTTAACATTAGATTAGATCTAACTCTTAGGATTAGTGTAATTTAGATTAGTGTATAATATTATGTATATTTGTGAGTTTAATAGTTTGCATATTTAATTGTTTTCTCTAATACACTATTTTGGTTTATAACTCAATACGGCGTATCCACTTCCATTGAATACGGCGTATCCAACTTTCTTATCCAATACAACATATTCATTCAAAAAGATTAATACGGCGTATTCAGTTCAACGAATACGGTGTATTGACTATCTGATACAGTATCAGATCTGGTTTTTCACATTCAATTTCCGTATATCTGTGTTTTCTTTCTCCTGAGCCCATCATACTGATTGTTTACCCCTTGTTTCAGGTAGTGCATGACAAGAAGCTCGACTAAGGAACTGTTTACACCTTTTAAGGATCCAGAACGAGAACTTCGATCATCTAGGAAGCACTACAAGACACTAAGTCTTGACGAATCAAGATCGCCTGATTTCAATCTATTTTCTGACCAAGAAGAATATTCGAAGGAAGAAGTTGCAGAAACAATGGCGGAAACTATGGAACAATACATGAGCAAAACTAAAGCCGACTATGGATCGGGAGTTGCTAGGCCTAAGATCAAGTACAAGGATAATTTTGAATTAAAGGCCAATTTCTTAAGGAACTACGTACCAACACTTTCAGCGGTTCAGATCATGAAGATGCGAACGAACATATTAAGAAAATTATTAAGATCATGGATTTATTCCATGACCCTAATATAACTATAGACCAAGTGATGTTTAGAGCCTTCCCTATGTCCTTAACTGGAGCCACAAGTCTTTGGCTAAGAAACAAACCATATGGGTCGATTACAACGAGAAGATCTGAAAACAAAGTTTCTAAGCAAATACTGCCCATATGCTCGTACTGCAAAGAAAATGGAGGAAATCAACAACTTTTAGCAAGAACCGGATGAAAACCTCTATCAAGCTTGGGAGCAATTTAAAGAACTCTTGATGAAGTGTCTTCAACACTATTTAACAGAGATGCAGGAGGTAGTCTTGCTCTACAATGGATTGGATGTTCCAACTAGACAAATTCTTGATTCAAGAGGAGACATACCATCAAACACTGTTGCTGATGCGAAAGTAGCCATCCAAGAAATGGCTGAATACTCTTAAAAATGGCACAATGGAACATCAAGGACCAGAAGTACTAAAACTTTTAACGGATTAGTGTTGGGAATTATATTTGAGTTGATAAGACAAAACATATGAAAGATGAAGGACTTAAAAGACAAAGGAGGAATTCTTCAAAAGATGGAAGATTTTAAAGATTTTGAAGATAAACTTAAATGTTAAAAATATTAATAATATCTTTATTTGTTCTTATCCTTTGTAAACCTAATATCTCTACTATATAAAGAGATACAGGTCATTAGGTTTAGATGTACAATTCATGAGTTCTTGTACCTAAACGTGTGTATGTGTGTATTCCAGGCGTAGAGATGTAAACGCCATATGTTAAGTTTAGCCTCAAGGATCTTATGATTCCTGTTACAGTTCATTGATGTAACTGTATTATTCTGATCAAATAATATTAAGGCTTGGAATGTTTGGTAAAACCTTGTTGAATATCATTGTTCTTATGTTAATTCAGCTATACATATTCTTTGTTAAATGTTATTGTTAATCCTAGATATAAGATCTAAACAATGTGAGCTTACAACGATTCTTTAGAACTCCACAATTGGTATCAGAGCCTCGTGGCTCTCGATCTAGGATGATTACAAGGTTTTTGGTATTGTGTTCTTGATGAAAAAGAAGAGATAAATCTTTGTTTGGTGTATTGGTGATTTTGGTGAAGTTAGGGTTTTTGTGACAATTTAAAGCGTCGTCTTTATACTTAAAAAAAGACAACTATGATTATTTTTGTTTGAAGTCGAGTTTGGTGAATATTAGGGTTTATTCACAAAACCCTAAATCTGGTTACGTTTTTGGCAAACCTTAATCTGACAAAAACAGGAAATCATTTATTTGTGTATTCAAAGCCAAGATTGAATTGGTTTGGTTTGATTTCTTAGAAGCTACATGATCTCATTCAAGACGTGCTAAGAGAAAGGTTTAGTACAGCCAGGTATGTTTCGTGATTGTTAGTACTGCCAGTTATACGTTTCTGCTGCCAAACAAACAAAGAGAATAGTAGTAATTGGTTAGTGCTGCTCATTACAAATTACTACTGCCATGAAGATGAGTTTATACTGTCAGTTTATTTTTAGTACTGCTATGGTTAGCAGTTAATACTATCAAGTATTTGTTAATACTGCCCGTTCATGTTAATACTACTGGTTAATGACTTCATGCTGTTATCGAGCCAAAAGGAAGGATTACTTGTGCCTGCTAACGAATGTGTATGAAATTTTATTAGATGCTTGGGATCAACAAGGTAAAAGGAGTATGTTTGCAAGAGTTAGAGATGTAGACGTCTATAGTGGTGATGTAGCCTCAAGGTAATATTGGGGCTTGGAATGTTTGGTAAAACCTTGTTGAATATCATTGTTCTTATATTAATTCCGCTATACATATTCTATGTTAAATGTTATTGTTAATCCTAGATATAAGATCTAAATAATCTGAGCTTACAATGATTCTTTAGAACTCCACAATTAGCAGCCATACAAGCACAACTCAACAATCTTGGAAGAGAAATCAAGAAAGTGAATTAAAAAATTTTTGTTGCTCAAGTAGGATGTGAACAATGTAAAGGTCCCCACTACACCAAAGATTACCCACTCAAGGAAGAAGGGAAAACCCTCGAAGAAGCTTACTACACTCAATTTGGTACACCTTTTCAAGGAGGGGGATATAAAGCAACTGCTCTGGGATTCTACCAAAGGAACAATGCAAACCCTTCGTACCAAGAACGAAGGCAATCTATGGAAGATAACCTGAGTAAGTTTATGAGTGAATCGGCAAAAAGGCATGAGGAGAACTCCAATTTGATCAAAGAGATCCGAGCTTCAATGGATGCTGCCATAAGGAACCAAGGAGCATCAATTAAAATTTTGGAGATCCAAATCGGCAAATGAGCAAGGTACTACAGGAAAGAGGATTTAGAAGTCTACCTAGCTCTACTGAAGTAAACCTGAGAGATCAAGTCAAGTCAACTCGACTATTATTGAAGCTGATTCATACTCGATACGCCGTATGGGATCCTCCCGATACGCCGTATCCACTGGACAAAACCGTACACTGATGTACGAGACAAAACAAATGACAATCCTATTTCTGAGTCATTTGAATGGTTACTACTATGAAGAAAAGAAGGGATCATATAGACCAACAAATCTTGGAAGCTTACTCTGAAGCTTCAGTATTCAATAATGTTTCAACCCAGAATAGAGAGAAGACCAGGAAATCACTTTACCTTGCTTTATTAATCAAGTTTGCTTTGATAAGCCCTTACTTGACATAGGTCTAGCTCTAAGTTTGTGATATGCCTCTCTCGCCTATCCTTAACTTAGATAGGCGAATTAGCTCACACTAATTTGACAGTTGTATACAAACAGGACAACTGAAATATCCAAAAGCAATTTGCTTAAAAATGTGCTAGTAGGCTTGGTAAGTTAGTTTCCCCGTAGACTTTATAATCTTGATATTCCCAGGATATCACAGTGCCCTTGATTCCTCAAAATACCAATTTTGTCTACGCTCATACTAAGATTGATGTTTTTAAAAGAAGATTACTTTAAGGGTTGGGAAGAAAAATAAATTTCAAAGTGTTAAACCTGCTAGTAGTTTAATTATGAGCTACATGCAAAGCTTAAGAGAAAGAATTGGAACTTTGATTTAGAAGCTAACCTAATATGAGAAACTTTGGTGTAAATAGTTTCATTAGACCTTGAAAGAATCAAATCGTATTGAATGATCTAAATGAACCATTAGAGCTTAAGAAATCAAGTGATGATTTTGATGCACACCATTGACGAAGTGAGGTAATGAGGAATTTAGAACTAGGGATGATGAACTTGAAATACTTTAATTTGATGATTACCCTATTTATTGCTACTATGATAAGAAGATCCTATTGATTATGCCACAACTTAAAGTTCTCTTAGCATGATATTTTGAAATTTTTACACGCTAACTTTTACCCTATCTTGTATGTCCAAATTGATGTCCAATAAAGTTTCATAACTCTTTAATGAAAGATAAATTGTTGTAACAAAGTAAACAATGTAGTTGGAGCCTGTAATGAACATACCTATCCTTTGTTTGAACTTTTCTATCTAACAATTTTGCATTTTAAGATAATGCTTAATCGTGATGAAGGAATGGGCGATGTTACTTTTGGTGAACCGTTTTAAGAGAAGTTAGGATAATGCAAAATGGTTTGAAGAATGATTACCATTCACAATGGTAAATGAAGAAGTTTACTTGACCAAATGTGCGGGTAACGACCGGATGGTATAAACACCACACTAAAACAATGCAACAAGATCCCACCAATACTAAAGGTAAGTGAAGAAGATAAGATGATGGGATCTCGCACTACGTACCAAAAGCTCAAGAGTTTCTACAAAGAGTCTTGAACTTAGGACCCAATATTCTTTGAAAGATGGAAGAATGGCTCACCACGCCACATAAACGTGCATGAGAAGGGTTGAAAGAAGCTGGAAGAAGAAAGACTAACAAAAGTGTTTCCCGTTAACAACCTGGAATCTGTAACATTCTCAATTTCAGTCATTTTAAGACTTCCAATTATAGTCCACAATTTATTTTAGTTTGATACCTTTTACTTAAATTTTGCTTTTGAGCTAAATCGCGTAGACGAAATAACCAGCTAATGTAAACGGTCATCAAATAAATTATGGTTTACGTGATCATTTTGGAAATATGCTGGGTTAAACATTTGCCATTGCGAGTTTTCATATAACATCAGTATCACGCTATCATGAAAGCCGCCCCCTATGAGGCATGTATGCTGAAAATGTCCAATCACCAGTGTGCTGGGCCGAGTTGGGAACCCAACTGACTGGATCTGGAATTGATCCAAGAAAGAATCAACAGAAAAGATCTTCCCCGGTCAGAGAGAATGCAAGCTGCTCAGGATCGACAAAGAGCTACGCCGTTCAGAAACAAAGCGGATGGAATCCGAGGTTGGGGACAGAGTTATGCTTAAGGCTCACCATGAAACGATTCGGTAAGCGGGGCAAGCTGAACCCGAGATATGTCAGACCTTTCAAGGTGTTAGCAAAAGTGGGGAAAGTTGCCTACATGCTGGAACTTCCTTAAGAGTTGAGCAGAGTCCACCATACTTTCCATGTGTCTAATCTGAAGAAATGTTACGCTGACGAACCTTTAGTCATGCCGTTAGAAGGAATTCACGTTGACAATAAGCTCCAGTTTATGGAAGAGCCCGTTGAAATCATGGAACGGGAGATCAAATGATTGAAGCAAAGCCGGATACCATTGGTTAAGGTTTGCTGGAACTCTAGGCGGGGCCCTGAGTTCACCTAGGAACGTGAAAATTCGTTCAAACAAAAATACCCACAACTCTTCACAAACCGGACTTCGTCATCCACTACAAGGTCTTAAGCTTTGAGGACAAAGATCTTTTAACGGGTGGAGACTATAACATTTCTTAATTTCAGGTCATTTTACGACTCCTATTATTAGTCACTATTCATTTTAGTCTGATACGCGTTTACTTTTAATTAAGATTTTGAGATAAATCGCGTAGACTAGAAATAACCATATAATGTAAACGGTCATCAAATAAATTAAGGTTTACATCAACCAAGTAAGAAATAATTATTAAGAAGATAATTATGTACTTTGCGTATTTTATTTTTATTGGTCACGTAAAAGGGTTACGTATCGCAATAAAATACGTTTGGACACACCTCGGAAATACCTAGACTTATCTAGACTCAAACCAATACCCACTTTTAAAACCTTAACACAAAATTTAATCAACCCTTATGTCAAATGCCCACTATGGCCGGATATCTATACATATGCATATCAAAGATCACCTAAAATTTTTACTAATGATCCTAAAAGTACTAGTACTTCATCTAATTAATTAATACTAGTCCTAATTGTCTCCACTAAGCTATTGTACATCGGATAATAACCAATTTGCTTCTCATTTGCCCCCTAGATCATGATTACATGCATGTATGTGCACAATTCATAAGATTTTCATAATCTTAGCAAATCTTGTACCAAAATCCCCTAATTAAGAATTGTACTATGATGGTTTAACAAAACCATGTGTGACTAACAAAAAAATCACAAAACCACTTGTATTAAGGCACGGTTTGGTCGTGTGAGAGACTAGGAGAGTAACTAGCTTCTTTGCCTTTAAAGCCACATTCATATATCACCATTTCACACTCTTAGAAACTCACATATATCTCAAACTCCCTCAAACAACTAAACATATATTGTGTCCTTTGTTCGGGTCACAAAACGCAAACAAACACTTTTCATTTCTTCATTCGAATCCACAAACACAACTAAGGTTCCTATAACAAGTGCTTAAGGGGTATACGAGCCAAGTGTTGGCATACATTGGGTATACGATCGTGTTTACACTTGTGGTTAGCATTCTATACGTCCAACATTCAAACCAAGAGCCCTAGGACCATTTGTAAGTCACAATTTTAGCTTATGTCACTCGCATTATACTTGTTTTCCTTATTTACGAGTCAATATGTCACGTATGTATATAAATGGAAGTGTTATGCGCATTATGGTTTCGTTTAATAACTCGTGTGGTGATAAAATGTAAAGACTAACGCAAACAATAACCTTGATTCGTAAACATGGACCTCCCTAAATTGTATAACGCTATACCTTGTACAAGCGTAAATTATAATGAAAACCACTTGTAAATTTCATTGTATAAATCAAAACATGACTTGGGAGAAACGTATACGATACTTAAACAAACGTTTGCATGTGAGATGCGACGTGAAAATAAGTTAAACATACGACATCTTGTTGCTAGGGCACATTTTTTAAACATGTATATCATTAGGGGAAACCAACAAGCCACGAAGGGCTTTGTGTAAACCAAACATGCTCACGGTTTGGGCCTAACCGGCCCAATGATGGACCGTGGCTTATTAATAAGCTCATTCGAGCTTATTGAATGAGCTAGGAACCTTAATAAACTTGAAATGGAACAAACATGCATGGGTTAGACTCCTAATGGGCCTCTCTAGCCCAATGGCCGCGTACAAGACCAAATGGGCCCAATAAGCCCATTCGGCAAGCCCACAACTTATAAATAAGCACTCTCGGGCTTATAGGAAGCCTATGAGCTTATCGAACTTGTATAGGCCTAGGATACCATGATATGTGTTTTAGAAACCAACCGGACCCTTAATGGACTTGGTACCCATTACCGAGCCTAAATGAGAGCTAATAAGCCACAATAAGCATAAACAGCTTATTGGTGAGCTTAAACAATTTAATAAGCAAATTGTGAACTTAGAGATGCTAATGGACCAAAAAGAAATAAGCCCGAACCCCTAGAACCCTTATCGGGCTTGTATCAAGCCCAATAAGTCCAATAACGAGGCTTATTTGCTTATTCGATAAGCTGAACAGTTAACAATCCTTAAAAAGCTTAACGAGTTTAGACAATAAGTTAAAATGCTAAGAAAAAACCTTTAATGTGTTTTTGGTTTGAGTTATTGGGGCTCGCTTTCCAATAAGCTCGAATAAGCTCCATAAGCTCTCTTTGAGCTTATTTTCAGGTTAAACCACTTGAATGACTTAATGATACAATTGTGCCTTTTAAAACCCTATTGGACCTTTAAAATGTTAAACGGACCTTAACGGGCCCAATAAGTCCCATTAAGCCAAAAATAAGCTCGATGAGCTTAATTATAAGCCGAAACAGCTTTGATAACTTATTTGGACTAAATGAAGCCAAATGTCACTCGTTGGGATTAAATGTAAATTTACGAACTTGAGGGTTAAATTGTTATTTTCGAATATTATATAAGGCGAGGGACTGTTTTTGAAACATTCTGAAACTTAAGGACTGAAGTGTAACTATAAAGACCTAAATTGCAATTTTGTAAACTTAAAGGACTAATTATGTAATTACCGAAACTAAAGGGGTTTAAAGTATAAATGTTTATATTTATAAACCTATGGACTAAAGTGTAAATATCTAAGAAACTTAAGGGTATATTTGTGAACAAAAGTGAATTAATAAAACAGCTTAACGAATCGGGTCGTAATATTAAGATATTCATAACATTAACGGGTTTAATTAACTACTTAATAAATAAGTATATTTATTAACATTGATTTCACGTTTCCCGAGAACCATCGAAATTGTAAATACAATAACCATGTGCACTACCACACAAGTGATAACAGTATATATAAACTTGAAATGGAATTTAGTTTATACAATGAGTCGTTAGCCTAAATGTGTAGACTAAGACTTAACCGTATTTACTTAGGTACTTGACGTAGTGATTCATATGCTTACTTTGATATTTTTTATCATTCCCAGAGAACTACCTTCTAGGTGATATCATAGCCCATGTTTTTACTATTATTTAAAATGATAACATCTTTGGGTGAGAACATGCTTGATTTAACAAATTGGAACGTCAAGTGTAATTTTATACATGATTACGTGTTTGCCCTAAGTTACGCATAACCTATTAGTCATGATCATGAACTGTTAATTGCATAGATGTGATTGGGAATTACATTATGTGGGCGCGAATGTTATGAATAGATCTATTAGGGATTGACAATCCCCGTTCGGGTGACTAGCTATCACCGGGAACGAACGCATACCAGTCTGAATTTGGATGTTGCGGGGTAACAACATCATTCACGACACTTGTTGGAAAATTATATTTGCATTCATACATTGTCGAGCTTTAGTGGTCCATAGAGTTGAGGAAAACGTAATTACCTTTTAATATGGTTTTAGCATGTGTTAGCTGAAAATAAAATCATACAATTTGAAATCTTGCGGTCCTGCTATTGATTTACACAAACCTATATGAATTCACCAACTTTATGTTGACGTTTTAAGCATGTTTTTTAGGTCAATAAGGCACGAGGTGCGATGATACATTGGAAATCAATAATTGAAGAGTCAACACTTAAGATTTGGGGTCTTATTATATTTTGGGGACAATTGTTATAAACCGGAATCTTTATTTATATTGTTAAACAATTTGAAGCCATGGACTTATGTAACAAATAAGTATTTTGTTAATCCAATGTATCTTTTTCAAACGACGCGTTTAGTAGTCGTTCTCAGATCTTGTGCTATTGATCCATAAAGTAACGCCCTCGGATATTCAAACATTCCGCTGCGCACTTTGATTTGAGGGTGTTACAGAATGTTATTTATTTTTATCGAGTCTGTCTTCCCAGACAACAATACGGCGTATCCGCTCCATACCATACGGCGTATTAATTGTCTAGACGTTATCAGTCCTTTATTTTTATGCACTTTAAAAACATTATTGTCAGTTCTGGCAATACGGCGTATTCATGCACATGATATGGTGTATTTGACAGACTGACCTGTATTTAGTATTTAGTTTAGTTTAAATTAACCGTAGGTACCAAGATAGAAATGCATTGTTTTTCATATAATTTGCACAGGACCTCGCTGAAAGAAAAGAAATCGACAATGTTGGTTAAGTATCAACAATCTGGAAATATGGAAGTGTTGGAGTCTTGAAACTTCAAGATGGCTGTTCAACACAATCTTGCTCATAAATCTACATGGAGAATCTACCAAGCAAAATATCAGGGGAGTTTCTCATTCTAATTCTTTTAAATACCCGATTTTAATGTTTTATCTATACAACGAGGACGTTGTATAATTCAAGTGAGGGGATAGGAATTAGAATGTATACTTGTCTTATTTTTCAAAATGCTTAAATTATGCTCAAATTAAAAAAATTCAAGCATACTTTTGTGAAAGAGAGATAGAGAATACATACCACAACAATACCCTTGTTAGATATTTGTGGTTTTAAGGATTTAACCTTATCCGTTTTCAAATGCTTACCCAAATTCCACAAAATATGAGTGTGCCGGTGATGTAGTGGACTTTAGAATTTGGCTTGGTATATCTATTTGAGACCGTCATGATAAGTACTATGGATTTAGATGGAGTAACTTGTTTAAATTGGTAAATTTTAGGATTACACCCAAATCGCCTTTACATGTTGCTTATACTAACTACACGGGTTAGTTAACCCCCGTATAAACCATTTGTTTACTCTCATCTTAAAGAGTAAGATACCCCTAGAAAAACCTGTAGAGTCGATCCTTTAGGAATTACACCAACTATGTTTGTTTTGTTACACCTTTACACTTGAGCCTACCCCATTAAATTAAGTCAATTTATCAGTTGCTAATTGCTTAAGTGTAAAGTATGTATTTCCTGAGTCTTGTGTCAATTTTCTATCTTTGGTATGGTTGGGAAGAAATTTGCACATTGCAAATGAGAATGTATAAAGTAGTCAAAACTCATGTATTTTAACTACCAACTCAATTATTGGTACGTCGAAAGAATGAAGAATTATCGAAGGAATTATTCGGAGTTATTATGATCGTGAAGATGGTGAAATTACACTGAGTTTCATAGTATAGTATATCGGAAAAAAATCGAAAAAATTAGAAAAATCGTAACAAAAAAGAGAAGGAAAGTTTGAAGATAATCGTTTCGCAAGAGCTTAGACCGAAGGAATTATACGAAGGATCGATTATTCATTGATATGTCTTATAAGTCAACGATGTAGACTATTGTATAAATTGGAAGATATCGCCACTTGCCTTGTAAAGTATGTAAAGTATGGGATGATTGGGAAGTTGACCATTACAAGAATGCCAACTTAGGTTGTTGTTTTTTATCAATGATCAAGACGTTTGTAAATAGTTATGTCTTAATCATGGTAACGGTCAAGAAAAAGTGTCTAGCAACATATATCTTGGACCTAGTCTATTTGTTTCGTAATTTTTGTTTAACAATAATTTAATTCCCTTTCCTAATC
>BQNB010022038.1:0-63489 GCA_026074375.1 Tanacetum coccineum | reverse complement strand
TAACTAGCACAAAAACCCTTAAATTCCACCTCCAAAATGTGAGGTTCACCTTTAGATCTATAGGAAGTCGGGTATCCATCATTGATACCCAAGATAATTTTACCTTTAGCTTTTTCGAGTTAGGGTTCGAATGCAGTCATATGTGTCTATTTCGTCACTACGAATGTGTACGTATGGTCTTTATCGCCTTTTCTAAAGCATTGGTATCTTTATTAAATTATATGAGTGTACCGGTAGTGTATTAAATTCTAGATCTTATTTTTGTGATGCATCCCACGACTGCATAGTGAGTATCAGGATTTGCTAGATAAGAGGCACTGGGATTAACCCATGTTGAAAACCTGTAATTATTATTATGGTCACCTTGATCATATAACTATCCCACACCCTTGCCATACACTCATTTTTAGTGCAGGATACCCCTAGTACACCCCTCTGAGCCTATCCTTTTTCACGGTTCTCGTAATTTTTTTGTTAAGCCGGACTATTAATAAAGAGCATTGTCTCCCTTGAACCAATTGTTACACCCAAATCACCTTAGCCTGCCTTGTATGTACTCGCTTTTAGTAAATTATTGCTTTAACCTAAGTTAATTATTTGAGTACACGGTTGCTAAGTCCTTATCCTTGTAAATACAGTTTTGGGACGATTGAGATTCATGGTAGTATTTGTCTTATGAAGAATTAGGAAAGAAGTAATTTATTACCCCCAATAGAGCTCAATAAGCTCCATGTTATGTTGATCCACCTCAATTCGGGTCATTAGTTAGATTGTAATTATCGAGTATGTAAAAGTTCAAGTTTAGGGGTGTATCTATAAACCCCCATGATGTATTATATGTTTAAGCAATGGCAGGACAAAAGTGTATGAAAAAAATATGAAAAAGAAAGAAAAAAAATCAAAAATATATATATATATATATATATAAAGAGTGAAAAAAATATACGGGCTGCCATTTGCTTATGTTTATGTTTATCATAGAGTCAAGAAAAGAAAAATAAAAGAGACTGATGTAGAGTTTTGTAGAGTTTGTATATCTTGTCCGAGTCTTTAGCTTAACAACCCAATCAGCGTGTATTCTTATAAATAATTAGCTAACCCTTTCCCACAAATTCACCCAAAAGTCACTCCCCAAATGTATCCCATCCGTTTCCATTTCCATTAATGTTATCTTACACCTACACCCCTACAACCCTTAAAAGACCTCTTTGATATTAATGATTAATACTCGTGCCTAGCGGTGTAGGTTTGATCATTTACCAAGCCTATGACAATTTATATGCTATGATAGGTACTTAGTGTTAATTTTCTGTTTTCAATAGTTGTTATAATTTATTATACACCCGAGAGAAAGAGAGAATCCAAACACTTATGTGAGGTGCTAGTATATGCTTTCCGTGCTTTTAATTACGAGGTCTAGAAGGTTGTGTCATAAACTGCTGGTATGTGTTTAAATACACATACTTTTATTCATAAAAAACGAGCTTAAATGACCAAGAACGTACCCAAAATACATTGTATTTGTATGTTTTGCATTTGTAATGTGCAGGAAACGGATACGCAAGAAAAAGACAAAAACAAGCTAAAAACGACAAAACCAAGCACAAGAATGAAAAGAGTGTGAAAAGACAAAGTCAATCGAAGCCAAAGTCAGTCAAAGTCAAAAAGTCAACAGTAAAGTCAACCCCGACAAAGTCAAAGTCAAAAAGAAGTCAAAACAATGAAAATATATCTTGAGGGACTGAATTTGCCAAAGTCCCAAAGTTATATTCAAAGGCTTGAATGAAAATAAATGGAAAATACAACTTTAGGGGCTGAAATTGCCAAACCCCTAAAGTTGTATCGCAAAAGGACTAAGTTTGAAATAGCTCAATAAGAGTTAAGGGGTTGATTCTGCCATTTTCCCAAAGTTGTATTGCCAAAAGGACGAAATTTGCAATACTAAGAATAACCCTTGAGGGTTATTCCTGCCATGTCCTCAAAGTTTACCATATCACAAGGACGAAAATTGCAAACCACTTATAAACAATGAGGGACTCTTTTTGCCATTAACGCAAACTTTCACTCTGTCTCTCTCAAACCCACTTTTCCCGCCATGACCAAAACCCAAAGCCCGTGATCACTTTCCCCCTCCCCAAAACACTCAATCTCCATGTTTACCCAGATAAAACCTTCACCTCCCCTCCACCAAAACCCTAATCCCATTTGGCAATCCCACACTTTTCAATGACTAACCCAACGGCTGAGATGATTCAAAGAAGCACAAGGTTTGATCAATGGCTAAAATTACTTTGGGATTTCTCCTCACACAACAAACACAACAAGCTCAACCTTCACAGCTATAAAAGAAAGAAGACCAAGAGCATAAAAAGGGAATTTTTAGTGTAATTTAGAAATTGAAAGTTTAAAGTTTATGTAATTTTCAGTTTAAGTTATCTTTGTTTAAATATTATAAGCTCATTTTCAGTTGTTATTTCAGAAGTTCAATAAAATTCAAAGTGTCTTCTAAATTTCCTTTGTTAAATACAAAGGTTACTGTTAATAAGCCGAATCATGGATGGACTTAAGGGTTGAATTGGGTGCCAAAGAAGCCCTTAAGAGCTTTTGTTAGCTCCTATCATAGCATAGGACCAAAGGTTTTTCTTTTTACTCTTTTAGCTCATATAACTGTAGCATTGCTTATTCTGTCTTAATAGCACTTAATTTTGCTTATTCTGTCACTTTTTAACTTATTATATCCTATATTTGCATTGCACATCATTCTAATAAGTTAAACCTAAGTTCAAGTAAATACTACTTGTTTTCTAGTTAAAACTGCTTTGTAGCTTATCTTATTATAAGGTGCTTATTTTTATCTAAATTTTTGCTTATTAGTCTTTTAATATCATAACCTTTATCTGCTTTATCAATTTATTAGCTTAATTAAGTAGGTTTAGTGTAAAACTTGGTCTTTCATAATATTAATGGGTGTTTGGCACAAGCCTAAAATGGGTCAGTGTGGTTATGTCAATGGGTTGGGGGTAATTGGTCAACTTTGACAAGCTTTTCTTAGGTGATTTAAGCTGATTTAAAAAGTTTTTTAAGAGCTAAGGTTAGTTTTGAAGTTTTTCTAATAATCACTTGAATCTGAGGTCATATCTCAGATCCAAAGTGCTTATTTGATTAAGTCTTTGAGAACTCACCTTGAGCATTTTTTTGTTGTCCATTTTAAGTGTTAAATAGAGTAGTTATAGTCCTTTAGTTTTCCTTTTGTCAAGTCAAAATTCTGTCAAGTATTTTTTTAGTTAAACTGTCACCTTTTTTTAATCCATTTTTCAGCCACTTAAATTAGTTTTTAGCTTTTGAAATTGGTGCACAAGCTCATTAGAGCTCTGTCTACCTGTTTCAGCTTAATTTTTCATTTTGACTGTTATTTTTTAACTTATTTTGTGGGCTGCAAAAGCCACATATTTTTTACATAAAACTAAAAAGTTAAGGCTGTTTGTGACAACCACCTTTCTCAGTTTTTTTATAGCTTATCTTTGTTTCACTTTTTGTTTTCTTAGCATTTTTGGATAGCTACTTGTACAGGCTTTAAGCCCATATAAGCTTTTAATTCCTAGACTAACTCATAAGTGCTTAAAAATAAGCCCCAAAGAGTGTCCCCTCTTGGCTACATGCACAGCTTGTGCACTTGGATTATTTGGCTTTCTGGCTTATGGTTTGATTCCTTATGCTTATTTTTGTTGATACTTGATTAATTAGGTTTAGTAGATAACTTATTTTTGCTTATTTAGCACTTTGTCTTTGCTTATTTGCTTTAACAAAAAAAGCCAAACAGTTAGCATTTTAAAGAAGTGTTAAAAACAAAGTCTGCAGCTTATTTAGTGAGTTTTGTAAAAAGTGGTAGTTATAAAAAATGCTTATTTTTGTCTTATCTTCAAGTTTGTAAAAAAAATTTCAAAAAAAAAAATAAAAATAAAAGGGGAAAGTGGGAAGTTCAGGGAGTGAGCAAGACTCGAACGCTGACTCAACCACTATCAGAAACCCTTTATAAACATCACACACTACGCTGCGCCCTTGGGTCTTTTCTGTTAGACCCTTGGGGCTTGGTATTTAAGGGTGTTTTGGCTTTAAGCTTATAAGCTGTTGAGCTTATTTTTGACAGCGTTAATGATATGCTGGTCTCAAGCCAGCTTATTTTTCTTAGGACCGCCACACTTTCAGCTATTTTTTGTAAATTTTTTAGATTTTTATAAAATCTTTTAGTATTTTTTATAATTTATTTTCTTTTTAAACTTAAAAAAATCATAAAAAATAAAATATTAATCAGAAAAATATAAATCTTTTTTCTAAAATTTTCTTTTTTCATATATTTTGTAGGAAAAATATAAAAGTTTCTGTAGGATTAATTTTTCAAAAATTTACTTTTTAAAGAACGGGATTCGTTCCAAGTTCTTGTCTTGGACACGTTTTTGGGTCAAACGACCTCCGTTTTCAGTCTAGTTTTTTTTAAACTTTGTTATTTGTCATTTAGAATCTATTTTAGCTTTTAAATTTGTTCTAGGATTTAATTCGCAAAATTTAGGTTTTTAGCCCTCGTTTTTCGTGCCCGTTTTAGGTTTTAAGTTATTTAGCTTTCGTTTTTAGGTTTTATTTAATCGTTTTTGCATATTTAACTTGTAGGAATAGAAAACCAATCATATCCTTGTCATATTCAAACATCGTTTATCAATTCGTAATTCGATTTTCCATTCAAGCCTCGTTGGGACAAAACGACCCGGGAAATCAAACTTCCGAAAACATATATATTTTATTGTGTGAACTCTTAACCAATCCTTGGCTAAAGGTGTTTGGTTGAGTGTTGACTTATATATTATATATATATATATATATATTATTGACGAATCAATTTTTCGGCTGCCGGTTGCCGGGTATGTTTTTAGGCCTGAAAACGGATATCGTTACGTTTGACAATTTGTGTTTGAATCTGTGAATATTTTCGCCACGTCTTTAAAATATAAAAAAGTACAAAAATATTTTCATTTTTTTTATTTAGTGGTACTTATTTCATATAAAAACAAAAGGAAAAACCAAAGTATAAAAACAATGTCCATAAAAATGGAATTAAATTCACAAATTGGTAAAATACCAAATTATAATATCTCAATTGAGGTATTTTCACTAATAACTTCTGGTGAAACTTGTGGTTCCCAAATCGATCAAAAGATTTAAAAAACTTGCCGATTGTGTCTCTTACGGACGTACGGACTTCACTCAAAGGTTAAACAACTAAAAGGTGGGTATAAGAAGGGCTGTTCCGTGGATCTACGACCGAAAGGAGAAAATAAGCTTCGCGCTATTTCTAATCTACGTCTCACCTGTGGTTTATCTTTTTGGGAGGGCTACCCTGAAGGTAAGTGAATTATTTGGTTGAAGTTGCCTTATCTCATTGTCCGTTAAAATCAATGTTAATAAATAATTGAAAACCAAAAAAAAATTAGTGTAAATTTTCTTTTTATATTTTCTGTTTTGATGCATGCGCATCGTTCCCAAGCCCGGTTAATAGTCGGGACAACACCAAGCTACGTAAAATTCTGTTGAAATCACCAACTCTTGAGAAACAAAATAACATTCAAGAAACTTTCAACCTCCCATAGTTATGATGGGCGTATAATCGTACTATGGCGCAATTGCTCAATGTACCACCGAGGGTTACGAGGATGCGATCGTTAGTTACCGAAATTACCGTGAACAACTTGAGATCATCCATGGTCTACTCCTAATCTTGTTCAGACAAGCATTTTTAGGACTTGTAAGGAAGACCCACATGCTCACATTGTATTTCAACAAGATCATTTACGATGAAGTTTTCGCCGAAACATCCCGAGTACGTCGGTAAAAGCTTATGCTTTTCCCATTTTCCCCTCGAGGGAGCCAGCACGGATTTTGGCTTTGAAAAAGAGGCCCTCGATCGATACTTACATGGGATGATCTTGTTTCGAATTCATTTAACAATTCTTCCCTCCCTCTAAAACAACAAATCTTCGAAATGAAATCACGAGATTTCAACAAAAATTTGATGAAATGTTTTACGAGGCATGGGACCGATTCAATGATCTTCTTAGGGGATGCCCGCATCATGGGTTTTCAGAATTGCATCAACTCGATACATTCTATAATGCCCTAATTTAATGATCAGATTCATTAAGATCCGCTGAGGGTGTAACTTTTTGGATAAAATGCATCGTGAATGCTTCAAATCATCGAGAGCACAGTCCATTGTTCATCAATCACGAAGCGTAAGGGCCATTGTTTCAAAGTGAGTACGAGCTCTTCTACCCCTGCAGTTTCATCCGATGTTGTTGAACTTAAAGATATGGTTAGAGCATTGAATTCTAGATTAAGAAAAACCAAACCACAGATCCGTGTTAAAAGCGGTTTGAAGCAAAGTTGTGTAACTTGTGGGGGTTGGTCATTCTTACTAAATTATCCAGGGCCATCGATGGAAACATTTATGTAACAATATCTAAGAGTTTCTTGTGTCACAAGCACGCCTGCAGCAAATTTCAAACAAGGAATACCGGTTCCGACCTCAGTATGGTTGCAATCAAATTCGGACCTGCCGGTTTTCCTCCCATTCAAGCCATCAGGAAAATAATCAAAAAACAATTCAATCGAGGAAAAATTACAATCAAAAACCGAAGGAACAATTTCAACCAAAGCCAAATTTACGTTCCTCAGGTTAATCAGCCACCAGCTATTATCAAGCTAACTGTTCCTCAGACACATGGGTGTGTCAAAACTGATTTTGACCAAATACGTCAAGGCTAATGATGCAGTTCTGAGGAATATGCAAAACCAAGGCCAAACTTTGCAAAACCAAATGGCCAATTTAACGGACATGCTTTCCAAGTTCGTGACTTCTAATACCGCCTCTACTTCAGGTTCGGGAACTCTCCCGGGTAACACCATTACCAACCCGAAGGAAGATTTGAAAGGTATCAACCCCCCCCAAAAAAACCACTGAGTGGTGTTGCATATCAAGGACCCGCGATTCCTTCTACTTCATCTTCTCCTCCGAAAGTGATGAATCGTGATACCGAGGTTATAAAGGACACGATGCTTCCTACTAATAAAACGTAAGCAACGAAGACCGTCCAACCTCGGAGTCAAAGTCTATCTCAAAATCCAATCTCCCGAAGGCCCAATGATTGATCCCGTTAGTGCTCCGATGCCTAACCAACGAACATCAATTCCATTTCCTTCAAGAAGAAATGATGAATGACGCCAGTGAAAGCTAGATTCAATGCGAAATTCTATGAGATCTTTAGAGTTTTGAGTTCAAAATTGCTTTACAGATGACTGTGACCAATTATGCAAAATTTGTCTCGACTCTAAAAACTTTAATCGCGAAACAAGAGAAGTGAGTGAACATGGCTAGAAACTCCATTAAACGAGAATTGCTCAGCAGTCATCCTAAACAAGTTAACGAAAACTTGGAGGACCCTGACGATTTCTTATTCCTTGTGATTTTATAGATTAATACCTGCAACGACTTGCCGATCTCGGCGCAAGCATTAATCTTATGCCATTTTCCGTCTGGAAAGACTCATCTCTTCCCGAAAACTAACCCCAAAATTGCATGACGCTAGAGCTAGCGGATCCGTTCCAATCACTGAACCGATAACTCATCGGTATCGCAAAGTCGTACATTTAATGGTGGGAAAGTTCCAGTTTCTGGCAGATTTTGTGGTCGTAGATTTTGAGCCAGACCCCCGAGTACCTTTAATCCTGGAGAAGTTTTTAAAGACCAGTCGTGCGTTGATAGATGTTTACGAAGGTGAAATAATATTAGTGTTGGCAAAGAGGCCATCACCTTCAATTATGGACCAAAACTCGAGATGCTACGGCTAATTACATTATATATGGATAGCGAACCGAAGCGAGTCATTGAAATGGCATGTGAAGAAATTCTCGCACAGAAGGTTATAGGTTTTTTTCTGACTCAGTTTGCATCGGTAATCCTCTCTGGATTACGATCTAATTGTTTCAAAATTCTTAACAACCACCTAACTCCTTTTGGGGATAGTGATTTTCTCCTTCTCGAAGAAGCAAATGCTTTTATAGCTATCAATGACGAGCCAATTTCACGGGAAATTGATGCTACTTACTATGATCCGGAGGGTGACATTCTTATTCTGGAAGCACTTCTCAATAGTGAACCGTTACCTCCTCTTCCGAATCATAAAGATTATTCACCCGGAATCCGGGAAGAACTTAAAGTTGTTGAAGCTAAAACCGTTAAATCATCATTTGATGAGCCTCCCGAGGTTGAACTCAAGGACTTGCCACCTCATTTAGAATACGCATTTTTGGAAGGCGACGACAAGTTGCCCGTCATAATTACGAAAGACTTAAAAGATGAGGAGAAGGCAACTCTTATCAAGGTTCTAAAGTCCCACAAGCGAGTCATCGCTTTGGGAAAACTCCTCCGATATATGGGTGTTGATTCCAGAGTTTTGTACTCACAAAATCCTTATGGAAGAGGACTACGAACCAACAGTTCAGAGTCTAAGACGGGTAACCAAAGGATCACGACGTTCATTAAAAAGAGGTTGAAAAATTCTTGATGCCGGAGTAATTTATCCGACTCTGGACTGAGTCCTTTGGGTAAGCCCCGATACACTGTGTTGTACCAAGAAGGGTGGTCATAACGTTGTCAAGAATGTGGATAATGAGTTGATACGTTCGTATTGGTCACGGGGTGGAGAGTGTGCATTGACTATAGAAAGTTGAATGAGGCCACCCGAAAAGACCATTTCCCATTGCCCTTCATGGATCAAATGCTCGAAAGACTCGCGAGAAACCAATACTATTGTTTCCTCGATGGCTTCTCGGGTTATTTTCAGATTCCTATTGACCCGAAGGATCAAGAGAAGACAACATTCACTTGCCCATACGGAACGTTCGCCTATCGCCGCATGCCTTTTGGGCTATGCAATGCACCAGGAGTTTACGATGTATGGATGGCAATCTCCCATGACATGATCGAAAAACAATGGAAGTGTTCATGGATGACTTTTCAGTCTTCGGAGATTCTTTCTCTACATGCCTATCCCATTTGGACAAAATGTTAAAACGGTGTGAAGACACCAATTTTGTCCCTGTAAAGTGGTCGAAGAAAAGAGGGAAAAGTAGAGGAGAGGAGAAGAAGGGGCGAGGCGAGAAGGAGGGGAGAAGAAGAGCGGAAAAGCCATTCATGATGAAGGAAGGCATTGTTCATTGTTTTTGATACAAAATTTCTAAAGTCGGGAAGTTGAGGTCGATCGTGTTGCTAATGTGAAGTTATAGCCCAACTCCCTCACCGACTACTTATCATAGGTATACGTAGCTTTCTTGGGCATGCCGGTTTTTTATCCGACGTTTCATACAGACTTATTCAAAAATTGCTCCGTCCAATGACCCCATCTTGCTGATAAGAGACTCCATTTTTCTTCTCAAAAGAGTGTTTATCGAATCCTTTAATACAATTAAAGAAAATTGACTGAGGGCTCTCCCAATTTTGATTGCACCTGCTGGGACTTGCCCTTCGAACTCATGTTGTGATGCAAGCGACTTTGCAATTAGGCAGTCCTAAGGCAAGTGAAAGAACATGCATTTCCAATTATTCACATCCAGCAAGGACAATGATTGAAGCTCAAGCACACTACCTTCAACGACCCGAAAAAAAAGAATTACTTTCCGTCGTGTACGCTTTTGAGAAATTACGGTCATATCTCGTTTTTGTCTAAAAGCATTCTGTGTATACCGACCATTATGCTTATAAAAGTATCTCTTTGCTAAAAGGATGATAAGGCTAAGACTAATGCGGTGGATCTTTGCTCAAAGAATTCGATGTTGAGTCCGAGACAAAAAGGAGCAGAAAATCTTCGCGGCCGATCATCTCTCCAGACTTGAGAATCACTCACCAAAATGAGTTCTTGAACAGAAATCACGGGAAACATTTCACTCGAAACTTTGGATTGTTGCTCTTCGTGATGATAGTACCCCATGGTTTGCCGACTTTGCAAACTACCATGCGGGGAACTTCATTGTCAAAGGAATGTCGTCCCAACAGAAAAACAAGTTTTTAAAGATGTCAAACATTACTTCTGGGACGACCCATTTCTATTCAAGATCTGTGCTGACCAAGTAATTAGGCGTTGTGTTTCGGGGCAAGAAGCTTTTGACATTCTCAAAGCTTGCCACAGTGTCGGACCACTGGGGGACACTACGGTGCCAATTACACTCACTATAAAGCTCTATCGATCAGGATTTTATTGGCCCACAATTACAGGTGCCCATGACTTTGTCTCCCGATGTGACATTTGTCAACGTCAAGGAAAAATTTTGCAACATGATGAGATGCCACAAAACTCTATTCAAGTTTGTGAAATCTTTGACATTTGGGGCATTAATTTTATGAGGCCGTTCCCGTCGTCAAGGGGGAACTCAAATATAAGTAATCGTTCGGCTGTCGAATTACTTATCAAGAATGGGGTTGAAGCAAAAGCCGTCCCACAATGAGGCCGAGTTGTTTGCAAATTCTTCTTAAAAACTCTTTCTCCAGATTTGGTGCCCCTCGTGCAATCATAAGTGATCGCGGAACCTATTTTTGCAATGACCAGTTTTCAAAATTCATGCTTAAAATATTGGAGTCACTCATCGTCTCTCCACCAAACGTATCATCCTAAACAAGTGGACAAGTTGAGGTATCCAATCGTGGTTTTGAAAAGAATTCTTGAAAAGGGACTGGGCGAAAAAACGTGCCTTCTATGGTCGGACAAACAGGATGACGCTCTGCTGGCTTCCGTACAGCTTCATAAAGACACCAATCGGTTGCACTCCGTACAAGCTACCCTTTTATGGATAGGGCATGTCATTCTACCGATAGAGTTTGAGCACAAGTTACTGGGCCCTTTACGCATACAAAACTTTTGTATCAAACCGCGGGGGTTGATCCAGAAAAGTTCTGCTCAACGAACTTAATGAACTTCGTGATCATGTTATGAAAATCTTGATTTACAAGGAGGAAAACAAAGTGAATCACTGACTCAAGATTCAGAAAATCCGCGTTTTCAACGTCGGTGATCGAGTCACTCCTCTTTAACTCTGGATTGAAAGATTTTCTGGCCAAGCTTAGACCGCTGGAGTGGACCATTCAAGTAACCTCCAAGTTTTTTACATATGGTCAAGATTCCCCCCTCCTGACTGTTCTGAGTTATCCCAAAACTCCGGGCCCAAATTCAAAGTGACTATGGTCATCGTTTGAAACAATATTTTGGAGGGGATCATACCAACGAGGTTGTCACGGATCTCCAATAAACTTCCCAAAGGACAATTGAATTATCATTTTATTATTATTAGATTCTTACATAAAAATTCATGGTATTTATTCGGGAGCTAATCGGGGTCTAGATAGCGAACCTTAAACAAGCGCTCTTTTGTTGGGAGGCACACCCAATGCTTATCAGTGCTGTATTATGTTTGTAATGGAATAAGTGTTTGCGTTTTTTGTGTTAGGAGTCTTCATTTTCCTTACCGTGTTTTTTGTCCATGTTTTGTGTGCTTTGTGTTGTATGTCCAGGATTTCCCGGATTGTGAAGACTCTCGTGCTCGCAGTTTTACCTTTCATTCACAAGAGTTTCACATCCTCAGCTTCATTTTGGGAATAACATATCTAAAATCTAATCGTACTAACGTTTTTTATCTTTTGGCCACACTTAATAAACGGCCTTAGATTTACTAGGATACCCTTTAAAACATCGAGGACGAGGTTTAGTTCTAGTATGGGGGGGGGGAATCTTCGATTTGATTTTGCCTGCAAGCCGTTGTTATCACGTAATCCTGTTTTTACCACCAAAAATTTTTATATATATATATATACGCAAAAATACAAAAAAAATGAAAAAAAAATGAAAAAAGAAAACAATTTCAAATAAACTAAGGGTTTTGTCACATTTTGGACTTTCCCTATGGGTAGAATGAGAATAGTTTGAATTCGATCGGACGTGTTGAGCCCTAGTTTGTCACTTAAACCATTTAATAAATGAAAGTTTATTAGGCTAAGCATTCGCGGATCCTTTATAAGATTTTAAATTTGCGAAGGAACGGAAATGATAGTGTTATTTACAAGTAGGATGCTAAACAAGGATTATTTGGAAATCTTAAAAGCTTATAAGTGTAACTTGTCGCTTTTTCTCCCCGAAGCTCTTAACCTGACTAATAAACGTGCTTAATTTTGCTTTAACTTTAAACCGACATTTTCTAAAAAGAAGCTCTTTCGAAAACGAAAATATTCATTATAGGTTCAGCTTTACTACTTGATGTTTCCAACTAAGAAATTTTCTATATTACGGAAAATATTCTTAAAAATAGAACTAAAATAAATAAATAATAAATAATATAAACTGTGGGCTGATAAAGGTTTACTGCATCTTGCCGGCTCACAACCGATGTTGCAGTCTTCAAAAACAAGGGCACCATTGTGAGATAATAAACTCAGTAGGTGTTATCAATAAGAAAGACCGTCGTCAGACTAAGTCACTACATCTTGTCGGAGGCGTGGCCGATGTTGTAGTCATGTAAATGATGACGGTAGTTATTTTAATAGCAATACAATAAAAATTTAAATGGTCAGTTTTCTTTTTTATAATCAAGTATAATTTTGACTAAAGAATAACTTTCTTTAAGACTTCAAAGTTGTGGTTGCCGTCGGTAGATTATTCGATTAAGTATTCTCTGTGGGGTTGTCAAAAACCTGGGCACTTAGTGATGAGGTGGGAGTTCCAAGAAGAAAGATCGTTACTGGAATAATAGAACCAATGAGATCATTAAAATTTTTGATGTTTTGCGTGCTTTGTGTAGTATGTTATTAAAGTAAATCTAGAAATCTCGGCCTTAAAGGGTTGGAGTATCCCGCTATTACAATGCGAACTTTCTCCTGTGGGTCTCAACCTGATAACCTAGATCGAACTCGACTGGGATCTATCGAGAATATGCTGGTTGGTGGGTGATCTAGTCTTTTCCCCAGATTTCTTCAGAAATATCGTTATGCACATAAACTATGCTACTTTCTAAAATTGTCGATCTAAATTTAACTTAAAATTAAGCACAATCACTTTAATTGAATAATTGTCGGGAGCAAAAGTTGACAAGTCATAGTTATAAGTAGTGTTAGCATCTTTACTTGTACTTAACGGTGATTTCGTTTTTACGCTTAGATAGGGACTACGTGAAAAATCAGGGATGCATGAATTTATCCTTTCGGACATCGTAGGTTATTCTATGGGGCTTCTCATTTATGATCCCTAGTGTTGATAAAATAAGGAAGTCAAACAGGTAGTTAGAAAAGAAAAAAGGAATATACAAAAATATTAGGAGTCTAGTTAGTGGATACATATAAATATGGTTGAAAACGGGACTTGTCGGAACTATTGATTCTTTATTTCCCTTGACGAACACCTAGCTACTTTTCAAGGTTATTAGTCGAGGGGGATCGAGATTCTTAGTTTTCGTAAATGTTTACTTCATAACATTGCGTGAGGACACGGCAATACCTTAGTATGGGGGATTTTGGTATGTGTTTAAATACACATACTTTTGTCCATAAAAAACGAGCTTAAATGACCAAAAACGTACCCAAAATACATTGTATTTGTATGTTTTGCAATTGTGTTGTGCAGGAAACGGATACGCAAGAAAAAGACAAAACAAGCTAAATGGACAAACCAAGCACGAGTATGGAAGAGTGTGATAGGCAAAGTCAATCGAAGCCAAAGTCAGTCAAAGTCAAAAAGTCAACAGGGAAGTCAACCCCGACAAAACCCAAGTCAACCCTGACAAAGTCAAGTCATAAGAAGTCAAAACAAGAAAATATAATTTTGAGGGATGAATTTGCCAAGTCCCAAGTTATATTCAAAGGCTTTATATGAAAAATAAATGGGAAAATACAATTTAGGGGCTGAAATTGCCAAACCCCTAAAGTTGTATCGCAAAAGGAACTAAGTTTGATAATAGCTCATTAAGAGGTAAGGGGGTTGATTCTGCCATTTCCCAAGTTGTATTGCCAAAAGGAACAAAAAATTTGCAATACTAGATAACCTTGAGGGTTATTCCTGCCATATCCTCAAAGTTTACCATATCACAAGGACGAAAATTGCAAACCACTTATAAACAATGAGGGACACTTTTTGTCATTAACGCAAACTTTCACTTTGTCTCTCTCAAACCTACTTTTCCCGCCCCGATGACCAAAACCCAAAGCCGTGTCACTTTCCTCCCAAAACACTCAATCTCCTTGTTTACCCAGATAAAACTTCACCTCCCCTCCACTAAACCCTTAATCCCATTTGGCAATCCCACACTTCAATGACTAACCCAACGGCTGAGATGATTCAAAGAAGCACAAGGTTTGATCAATGGCTAAAATTACTTTGGGATTTCTCCTCACACAACAAACACAACAAGCTCAACCTTCACAGCTATAAAAGAAAGAAGACCAAGAGCATAAAAAAAGAGAATTTTAGTGTAATTTAGAAATTTAAAGTTTAAAGTTTATGTAATTTTCAGTTTAAGTTATCTTTGTTTAAATATTATAAGCTCATTTTTAGTTGTTAGTTCAGAAGTTCAATAAAATTCAAAGTGTCTTCAAAATTTCCTTTGTTAAATACAAAGGTTACTGTCACTTCATACTACTGTCATGTTTGTGTTAAAGAAGAAGGGTACTGTTCAACTGCTTATTGAAGTGTGTCATTAAGCTTTTTGGATGATGAGCCTGAAAGGGACGGGCTTATAGGTTTAAAAAGCTAGTTTGAGCTTTTGTTAACTTCTATCATAGCATAGGACCAAAGGTTTTTCTTTTTACTCTTTTAGCTCATATAACTGTAGCATTGCTTATTCTGTCTTAATAACACTTAATTTTGCTTATTCTGTCACTTTTTAACTTATTATATCCTATATTTGCATTGCACATCATTCTAATAAGTTAAACCTAAGTTCAAGTTAATACTACTTGTTTTCTAGTTAAAACTGCTTTGTAGCTTATCTTATTATAAGGTGCTTATTTTTATCTAAATTTTTGCTTATTAGTCTTTTAATATCATAACCTTTATCTGCTTTATCAATTTATTAGCTTAATTAAGTAGGTTTAGTGTAAAACTTGGTCTTTCATAATATTAAGGGGTGTTTGGCACAAACCCAAAATGGGTCAATCCAGGTTAAAAAACCATTGGGTCGCTTTGGCCAACTTTGGCTAGCCTTTTTAAGCTTTTCTAATCAGTTTTTGAAAAGTTTTAAGGTAAAAAATTGATTTTAAGGTTTTTCTAATAAGATACTTTAAAACAGTTGTCAACAACAGTTTGTAAATGCTTATTTGGTTAAGAACTTGTAAAACTTTTTTTTTCAACCTGTTTTGTTGTCCATTTTAAGTGTTAAATAGAGTAGTTATAGTCCTTTAGTTTTCCTTTTGTCAAGTCAAAATTCTGTCAAGTATTTTTTTTAGTTAAACTGTCACCTTTTTCTAATCCATTTTTCAGCCACTTAAATTAGTTTTTAGCTTTTGAAAATTGGTGCACAAGCTCATTAGGAGCTTGTGTCTACCTGTTTCAGCTTATTTTTCATTTTGACTGTCATTTTTTAACTTATTTTGTGGGCTGCAAAAGCCACACATTTTTTACATAAAACTAAAAAGTTAAGGCTGTTTGTGACAGCCACCTTTCTCAGTTTTTTTTATAGCTTATCTTTGTTTCACTTTTTGTTTTCTTAGCATTTTTGGATAGCTACTTGTACAGGCTTTAAGCCCATATAAGCTTTTAAGCCTAAGACTAACTCTAAGTGCTTAAAAATAAGCCCCAAAGAGTGTCCCCTTTGGCTGCCCTGCACAGCTTGTGCACTTGGCTTATTTGGCTTTCCTGGCTTATTGGTTTGATTTCCTTAGCTTATTTTTGTTGATACTTGCTTATTAGGTGTAGTAGATAACTTATTTTTGCTTATTTGCACTTTGCCTTTGCTTATTTGCTTTAAAAAAGCCCAAACAGTTAGCATTTTAAGACTTGGTATAAAAACCAAGTCTGCCAACTTATTTGGCTTTTTCCAGCTTATTTAGTGAGTTTTGTAAAAAGTGGTAGTTATAAAAAATGCTTATTTTTGTCTTATCTTCAAGTTTGTAAAAAAATTCAAAAAAAATAAAAATAAAAGGGGAAAGTGGGAAGTCAGGGGTGAGCAAGACTCGAACCCCCGACCTCTACCACTCTCACCCTTTATAAACATCACACACTACCGCTGCGCCCTTGGGTCTTTTCTGTTAGACCCTTGGGTGCTTTGGTATTTAAGGGTGTTTTGGCCATTTAAGCTTATAAGCTGTTGAGCTTATTTTGACAGCTTATTTGATAAGCTGGTCAAGCCAGCTTATTTTTCTTAGGACCGCCACACTTTCAGCTATTTTTTGTAAATTTTTCAGATTTTTATAAAATCTTTTAGTATTTTTTATAATTTATTTTCTTTTTAAACTTAAAAAAATCATAAAAAATAAAATATTAATCAGAAAAATATAAATCTTTTTTCTAAAATTTTCTTTTTTCATATATTTTGTAGGAAAAATATAAAAGTTTCTGTAGGATTAATTTTTCAAAAATTTACTTTTTAAAGAACGGGATTCGTTCCCGTTCTTGTCTTGACTCGTTTTTGGGTCAAACGACCTCCGTTTTCAGTCTAGTTTTTTTTAAACTTTGTTATTTGTCATTTAGAATCTATTTTAGCTTTTAAATTTGTTGTTTTAGGGTTTATTTGAAAATTTATGGTTTTTTAGCTCCCTCGGCGTTTTTTCGTTCGTGTGTAGGTTTTTAAGTTATATAGCTTTCATTTTTAGGTTTTATTTAATCGTTTTTGCATATTTAACTTGTAGAAATAGAAAACCAATCAAACCCTTGTCATATTCAAACATCAATCATCACTCCGTCATTCGATTTTCCCCCCCCCCCCCATTTAAGCCTCGTCTGGGACATAACGACCGGGACTCATATTCGGTTAATATATATTTTATTTAGTGAACTTTAACCATTCCTTGTGCAATGGGTAATTGTTGAGTGTTTGTCTTTTATATTATATTATATTAATATATATCTTTATATATTATATATTATATATATATTTATATATATATATATATATATATATATATATATATATATATATTTCATCCGAATCAGTGTTGTCATTAGAGGAAGGAGGTGAAGATTGAGGTTTTGACTCAAATGAGGCAGAGGTAGTGCCAAAGGTAGATGATGTATCTTTGGTTGATGGAGTTTTTGATGGTGCATTTGATGGAAATAGAGAGGAGGATTTTGTTACGAGAGAAGGTATGGTAGTGTCATCTTATTCACTAGATAGGTCCACAAAGAGTTGTTTTGGTGGAATAATGGTGAGTCTGATTTTCTTAGAGGGGTTAGAAGAGGAGGCTTGTGTGGATGCTATGGAAGTAGAAGATGAATGTGAAGATGATGAAGATAGTGAAGGTGATGACTATTTATTTTGAAGGCAGTGGATTAAAGAAGTAAGGCATGGGAAGGTGAAAATTTGATTCCAAAAAGTGTTTAACAAAATGCAGGAAAGTAGCTGAGTTATAGAGTGGATAGTCAACTGCATAGAAAATTAGGAAAGACACATGTAAATCTCGTGATGCATGATGGTGGTCTCTTATTATCTGGGTGGTTCCCGGATATGTGATGGGGGACGCCCAGTATTTATAGGCGGCCGTTTTCTAGTACACAAACTAAGATTTTTCGCCAGGTGGATTTTCCGTCATTCATATGCTAATAATCATGCTTAATTCCTTGGAAATTCTTGTGAAGTCAATGCTATTACCTCTAGAATAATCGATTACGTCCGTGAGTTGTAATTTATAGCTTGCATATACTACTTGGGAAGCAATTATAGGCATATGACTATGAAACAAATAAGCATGCATAATATAATATAAATAGCATAGAGTGTCAAAGTCATGCAAATCAGTTTGGGATAATAAAATGGAATGATCATCAAGTGCAAATTACGCTTGTCCAAAACTAACTTCTAAAAAATCTACCAAATAGCATATGTTACAATATCAAAGCATAGAATACTTAATAGTAAGTACCTAAGAATATAACAAGTAGTAAATATGATAGATTGTCTTATATCAAGTATTGAATTGATTCACTTCATTTTCTTTCCTTCATTTAGATTCTGAGACTTTTCTCGATTGACATTTTCCTACGTTTGCTATCTCGCAAATTGAACATGACGGTTTTAGTATTTTGGTTTTGACGTGTATAGAAGGTTCGATGTTTTGGTCAAAATTTGGTGGGTTTGAAAAGACCTTGAGGAACCTCATTTGTCATGGTTGACAAAACAAGTGGATGGAGGAAGGAGTACTTGCACGCGAGGCCCCTTCATCATTTCCATCATTATCATCATCGTTGAGATGAGAGGATGATAGTTGACCGAAGGCGGATGAGGAAGAAGTGGATGAACTTCCTCTTCTCGTGCCATAATCCTTTCGAGTCTTTCGCTCTTGTTGAGCGGCAAGAGGATACATGACACGATCGTACAAGATATAAAGATGGTTTGACAACTCAGGGTTTTCAGACATGACATGGTCAAAACATGCGAGTTAATAACATACCATAGGGTAGGATTAACCAAGCTTGTTTGGTGACAAACTCCATTCGTTTAGCAATGAAGTAAGCAAGATTGTATTGTGTGGAGGTAGCAATACAAAAGAGCATATGACACAGACACACGGAGGGAATGATCTTTGGTTTCCACAATTCAAAAGAATTTTCCAAATTATGTCGACCTATGTCTTCATAACGTCGGTGATTTCACGAGTTAAGATTTGATTGTCCTCGACTACAATCTCTTGCTCATGACGAATACGAGTAACAACACCCCGTCTTTCGATTTGAACAAGGAGTTTAATGTCATCAGGAGAAGAAGGATTGGTTTGATAAGGACCACCCGTTGGAACACTATATGGCAAGTCGTCAAGTGACCACTTGTCGGAAAAAGAACAATCACCTTCGTAAGGGATACGAAGGATTTGTAGCGAATTTTTTTTTGAGGTAATGAAAGAGTTGATTTTGAATAAACAAAACTCGAAAACATTTTGACCAACCGAATCGTAGTTGATATGGTATTGACATAATATCAATAATGAAACGAGGAACGATTTGTTCATTAATTTCTAGAAGACACTCAAACCCAATATGACTAAATATGGAACTAACATAGACCAAATTGTCAAAGCTCGGATCAACTACAGCCATTTGAATGGTATAATTTTTCAAAGGAATTCAAAGGTACGTTTTAGTGGTTCATTATATTCAACGGGTCATTTTTAGAATTAACTTCTGTGCTTTTGTGCCTTCCGTGTTTTGCAAGGCATTGTCACCTATATCAAAATATTATTCAAGATTTTATTATTATGTGTTGTATGTTAATTATTGAATTATTTGCCCAGTGTGTGCTATATGGAAACAATGTGGAGGAATGGTTAACTTGACTCTAAAACAAAACCTATGAGTTAACCCAAACGCTCTTTAATTCAAATTTTCTCATCCAAACATGTCGAAAAATACATATGAATTATGTATTTTAAATTTTGTTCATGAGATCATTATGCATGTATGCAAAAACGTTTTTAGGATGTATTAACAATGCATTAAAACAATTTTATGGTGTTCCTAACGTGAGTGATTTTGAAAGAAAATTAGGGTTTTTGTGCGAATGAAAAACTTTGACAAACACATTCAATTATGCAAATCCTATGTCTACGGGAAGCATATTAGTTATACATTGTGTTATTATAGTCCTAATTGCACACAAACACAAGAAAAATGAAAATCCCCAATTTTGAATTTTTGTTCAACATGAACCCTAGACACAAATTGGAAAGAAAATAGATGAAATGACTTACAATTGATGATCTTTATGATGTTAGGATTGATTATTAGTGTTGATTTGATCTTCAATTTGTGTTTTAGTGGTTGATTTTAAGGTTTGGTAGGTTTTTGGGTTGTTTCGTCGCTGCAGGTTTTAGAAGAAGGGGGTGTTTATTTTTGTGTTCAACAAATGAGTGTGACAGACATAATTGTTCTCTGGTGGCGATCCCATATCATTTTGGGGGCCGCCTAAATAAATTAGGGGCCCGCCCTAGATATGGGGGCCGCCATCAGCAGTTGGTTTTTGACTCGAATTTTGACAAAAACTTCATGAAAGGAGTGACGTTTTAATTTGCATTTTGTGAATTAAAATGCTTAAAGTACTTTGGATGAAGTAATTAAGTTGTCATGACATGGAGTGGAACACGGACTAGAATCGAGACAGAAGAAAAGAAGAACGATTTATGGAATGTGTTCCATCATTCCTAAACCAAGACGTAGACAGTTAAATGATTCACGTTTAAGGGGTTTAGTGAGAATGTCGATGATATTGTTGACGGATGACACTTTTTCAATAGAGATATGTCCTTTCTGGACATTATCACGAAGAAAGTGGTGACGAATTTCGATGTGTTTAGTTCGAGAGTGTTGCACTGGGTTTTTGCTAAGGTCAATCGCGCCTTTATTATCGCACATGATTGGGACATCGTCGAGTCGTATGTCATAGTAGATAAGAGCTTGTTTCATCTATAGTGCTTGTTGACATGCCTTTCCGGCACTTACGTATTTGGCTTCGATAGTAGATATAGCAACGTCATTCGATTTTCCATTCAAGCCTCGTTGGGACAAAACGACTCGGGAAATCAAACTTCCAGAAACATATATATTTTATTGTGTGAACTCTTAACCAATCCTTGGCTAAAGGTGTTTGGTTGAGTGTTGACTTATATATTATATATATATTATTGACGAATCAACTGCTTTCAAAGAGTAGGTTAAATGCCCCCAATATTTCTATCGTCTAGGTAGAAAAGCCCATTTGCTTGAGGACAAGCAAATCCTAAGTGTAGGGGTATTTAATGAGGTGTCATTTTATACACTATTTTGGGGGGTCATTTAACCTCCTAAATCATACAAATATGCCCAGATTATGTGCTTAATCGTTTGTTTTCATGCTTTTAGCACTTGGATGGCTTTTGGAGGAAATATACGTGACTTGGGCTCATTTGGACAAGAAACTGACAAGACTACGACTCTACACCAAATCCCTTGAAGATTTATGCAAACAGTGCGTGGAGACGTCGTCGCGAATCCTAAGCGACGGCGTCAGGACTTTCAAAGCGACGGCATCAGAACGTAGCTGACCTAAAGAAACCCTAGAAGATTCAAGATAAAGATGATCATTCAACGTGCGCGCGAAGTACAAGATATTGTTTTGATCATAACTCCTTCATACAAACTCGGATTTTAACGATTCAATAGCCCACGCGATCGCAATGAGAAAATATACAACTTGGTGAAAGATGACGACACGATGGCGTCAGGAATTTTGGTGACGGCGTCAGGAAATTAGAATTAGGGTTTGCCTATAAATATAGCCCTGTAACTTCGTTTTTATCAAGCCCCCAACCCTAAGTCCGATTCTAGGGTTTGGATAGGTGTTTTGCCAGCATCTTAGAAGGTCTAATTTAATCCATAAACATCTTGTAATGGTTTAATTATCACTTATATCTTAATTCATGTCTCCAATTCCTTTTGTTGATTATGATTTATCTTGTTTAAGTATGATTGGCTAATTCATCTAGTATTTATTTAGGAATGCATGAAACTTGTCATTGATTGATTATATCTTATTGTTTTCTTATTGATGATTGTGGATCTTCCATATTCACCAATTAAGGCATGACAGATTCAATGAGTATAATTGATTATAATTTATAATTCTTGTTTCTTATTGCTTTTTGTTGATGGATGTGTGCGTTAGGCTCTAGAAAACTAGCCATAAGATATTAAATTAGCATAGACGTCTAGGGAAACGCGAGTGTGTAGAAAGGATACCATCGGTAACAGTCTTCATACTACCTTACCCCTAATATGGTTGATACCTCTTAAGTGTTTTAATGCATGTAATATACTCCTAGGGGCCTTGTAATAGTCTTCATACTACCTTACTTGTGTGTTGCCCTAGCAGAATATTACGTAGATGACGTTTTCATGTAATTCGATAATACCTTAGGAAATACTTACACAGATCATCTCAAGTGTGACAAAGCAATAGCTAAAATTGGATAGCTAGCAAGGAGTAGTGCATCCCAAGTGAATACAATTTGTTGTATAATTGTCCTCCACGCCATTAAAGTAGAATTAGATTAGTAAATTAATTTGTTAAAACAAACCAACCTTTAAAAACCGAGATTTACTTGCTTTCATAAAATATAAAAACACAAAAATAATCTTCCTTCAACCCTTAGGCCTTTGTGAACATTCGATCCGGCCTTCACAGTGCTATTCCCCTAAAGAACGACAACAACCCTCGAGTCTTGCCTATACTACACTGCAACGATTAGGTGCACTACCTAGGGAGTTGTAAAACTTCTTGTTGAAGTTTAACGACGACCGCAACAGTGAGAAGATCAATCTTGCAATCCTTGACTTGTGAGTTACCTTGATGAGTAATAATAAGTGTATGCCAAACCTCCTTGGCGGTTTTACACATAAAAACTCGTTCATACTCTTTACACGGCAAGGCATTGTAAAGAGTCATCTTGGCTTTATTATTTTTCCCAATATTCTATTTATCATCATCTTTCATATGGGGTCTCTTTCATCATCTTTGTTTTTGGATCCTCCATCTCGAAAACAAAGTTACCATATTGAATGACTTGCCACAAGTTAATATCTTTGGACTTGATATAAGTCTCAAAGAGGGTTTTCCAAAAGCAAAACCCATCAGCCTCTAGCAAAGGTGCTATTTGCATATAGCACCCCTAGACGTAGTTCTCTTGAGCCATAGATCTTACTCAACTTTTTCAAAGACGAGAGTTAGGATTTTAAAATTTTAAATAACGTAGTTTTCAACTTAAAATGACTTAGCGGGAAGGCTTTAATGCTTCAAAACTAGAGTAAACCACTTTGTACCAATGCTAGAACCATAGAGGGGGGCAAATACAGTCTTTTTGTCTTCTTTAAAGTTTATGAATCTTTAAATCTCAAAGAAACCGAGTGGTGTAAGGATCTACTTAACAATACAACCAATAAGTAGATTAGAGAGAGACCACGATATATACTGGTTCGGGATGGGGTTTTTATATAATCCGTACGTAAAGTTTCGAATCCACAACACCTATACTATTACTCTAGTATAATCCTTATGTTGCCTTATAAACCGCATACAACTTCGCTCCACCGATATGCATTAAGCTTGTCACTTACTAAGAAGAGCAACTCCTTACGGTATTTCGCCCTCAAAAAACATCCAAAAGAACCCGTGATTCGACTTACTCCTAAGACCACTAAGGCTTTTCCTTGGAAGTATCCCAAACCCTACTAGATCACCTAAAGATCTAGGTTTGATCACAAAGATGCAAGACTTTCCTTATAACCAAATTAAATAAGTTTTGATAAATGAATCAAGCTCTAACCTAACCTAAAGACTCATTGTTTCTAGAAGAAGGTATAAAAAAGAAGACCCACGAATTATAACATAAGTGTGGAATTAGGAACTTATGATTATTACTCTCTGCGAAGATGTAATGCTCTTCAATACTATAATGAAAAGAATAGAAAGAATAAAACACTTTTGAAGCTAGACTTCTTAGAGGATAAAAGAAGAATAAGAATATAAAGAAAAAAAGAATGCTAAAGGTGAGGAAATACAATAGGCAAATAAATAGGTATTTATAAATTCAATTCGAGCCTGGCGCGCTGCCCACAGCCCATCGCAGCGCCAAGTCCTTGACATAGGTTTTTCTGGTTTTAGCGTTTAAAATGTCTGTTTCGCTAAACACCCAAATTCCGACTTCACGCTTGACCATTTCCATCAATACTTACACTCAAGGTCAAAACCAACTCATATAGCCATTTGATAAAAAACTATTTGTAGTTATACATGAAATTTTAGGGTGTTTCAAATATAGGGTATTTCCCCATGTGATGGAAATAAGGTTTTTGCTCTAGTGATTTAGAATTATCAAAATTCAAATAAAATTTAAGGAGAGTTGTCAATATAGTGATAAAAGAACACGTTTTAATTTCACATTCGAAAGTTGAGTGTGTACCAAGGGATGGTTTTTAGATACTAACAATGGTTTATAGTGAGGGAGGTGGGCAAGAGTTAAAGAGGAAAGAATAGCCAAAGAATATTGCAAACTAAGGTAACAAATGTGGATTTTGTTGAGGGAAATTTTGAATTTCAAATTCAAATGTGAGAGTGTAAGAGATGTGAGTTGTTTGTGAGTGGCATATGATGTGATACGAAGTGTAGGCTTAAGATTCAAAATCTCAAATTTATGCGAAATTTAAAATGCGTAATGAAAGGAATAGAAAATGTGTAAAAGAAAATTGGTTGAGTGAAAGTCGGTAAATGTGGTGTAGGGATTAGTTTTGGACAAAGATTGAGTGTGGGACTCATTAAGTAGAATAGTAGATGTAGTGTGATTATTGAGATATTCTAAACTTTAGTAGTGTGTAATGAGATAGGATAAAGTCGAATAGTATAACTTGCGGAGTACGTGTGGTAGTTACGTAATTTGAAATTCAAGTATAAGTAGAGAGTGGGTTATGTAGGTAATGAAATGAAATGACATATAGGGAGCCTTAGTAATAGACGTTAAGGGAGACAACAAGTAAAAGTAGAGTAACAATGGTAAGGGAATTAAGTTGTCACAATTGGGTATAAGCAAGGGAAGGTATAATGTGAGAAGGCTATAAGATGAAGGTTTGGTGTGATGGTAGATGAAAAAGAAGATAAATAAAGGTAGTGATTATATGGGTGAATCATATATCCAGGATGAAGAGAGGAAAAGCGGAGTGGTGGAGGCGTGTCGGCGCGAGAGAGGAGTGGCAATTAATCTGAATGATTTCTTAGAGAGTGGGATAGAATGTTTATAGGGTAAAGTGTGTATAAATCATTTGTGTATGAAGTGAGGAATAACAGAATGATTAGGGAAAGCTAAGTAGATAGGAGGTGTAGGAGTTGGATGAGAGTTTCGTTAAAAACATTTCTAAGTGTGGAAAGTGAAAAAAAACAAAGTGGTAATCAACTTCCAAATAAACACAAAATCAAATATTCATCAAGACTTAATCCATGAATAATTAAGCAATGACATATCACTTAATCATATTCATTCTAACAAGCATAAGTGTTTTTGACATCTCAATAAAGCACATCCCGTAAGGGAAATTTCCATTTACGCAAAGTGACATTTACTTAGGTTTAGAAACAAAAAGGAGAAAAACTGAGTTACGTGAATTAGAGACATGCTAAATTCGGTTTAAAGTTCAAATGAATACTTTTATTGATGGTATGTTAAAAGTTGAGTCGACTTAGGTTAGGAAAAGTATAATATTTTGTCCTTAGCAAGAGAAATTTGATAAAAAAAAATGAGTTGAGACATATATTGATGGAAAAACGAGAGGATTTGTTTTCGTTCCTCTCTAAGTCTAAACCTCGATTCGAGTGTTTCTAATAAACCAAATAGCATATTCATACTTGTATTGAAAGATACACATGTGTCGGGTAAGAGGAAATCC
The DNA here is from genome assembly GCA_026074375.1 of Tanacetum coccineum. Taxonomy (NCBI): domain Eukaryota; kingdom Viridiplantae; phylum Streptophyta; class Magnoliopsida; order Asterales; family Asteraceae; genus Tanacetum; species Tanacetum coccineum. Next base: position 37,798 of record BQNB010022038.1, on the reverse strand, counting down.
GACAAATAAAAAACGTGCAAACCGTTAACAGCGTCTGCCGCGCTGACCATCGGCACATGGCGTGTGGACTCCAGCGCGCCAGAACAATGTTTATTATATAGGGAATTTTTGGCTAGTCTGTTTTGTGATTTTAAGTGTTGCGAATGTTTTTTTTGTCATAGTTAAAAAATGAATGAGGATATCTAGTCAATAGTTGCCCCAACATTATATCATGTATTATGATGTTTTCTTATATGTTATGAATTTAAGTCAAATCATGCATTGTAATAATCTTAAACTTTTCTTATACTTATAATACAAAGGTATTTTTGCCAAAAAACCAGTGTAGGGAGATGAATTATTATGGTTAAGTAAGAACCATATCAACCAACAATATGGAATAATTAGATAAAAATACACAATATATTTCATGAATTGTATAGAATCTATATACTGAATACTAACCGTTATTTCGTGGCTTATGTCCATAATTCATACAAACAAGTTATAGGATCTATTTTAAAAAAATTATCCAGAAAAAGAAAACAGCAATTGATCAGATACAATTTGACAGGCGAATCATTCTAGAACCACCGACGACGTCTAGCCTGTAAAAAGACAAAAGTAGGTCAATATCTGAATATTTGAAAATTTTTATTATTGTAAATTTCCAGAATTTTAATTTACTAGATTTTCTGCAGAAATCCACTCTAACAATTAAGTACAAGTAATCCTATTCATTTATTATTGCTTTCGTAATGATTTAGGTTTTTCGTTAATAATGCCAATTGTATATTATAATGTCCGTCGATTTTTAATGCCGGTATAGTTTTTTTTGTCTTAAATTTTCAGGTTATATTAGATGAGAGGAGTGATGACATCAAATAACATTACTTTTATAGCATCATTTATCCCAAGTAAATTACCCATTTTTATATAATTATTGCAAGAATTGTTACTTAATTGCTTAAAGTATGTTAATATGCAGTAATTATGGAGTATCTTGTGAAGAATAGGCTAAAAGGGCGCCACTGCATACTGTTAGCTTAAATGAAGTATATGAAGATTAATAATTCTTGACTGCAATACGCCTGAGTCCAGCAAAAAAGGAGTACGCTGATCCGTGCTTGCCTTCACAAGAAACCGCGAAAAATAGATTCCAAAACTGCATATCCTGCTGAAAACAATAACGCCTTATCCATCAGGTTTCAGCAGCAAAGAACTTATAGTTAAGAAGTGATTGACGACAGTTAATATGTATTGAATTATAGACGTGGGTACTCCAAGAATTCCACCAATATAGAGCGATATTGACTCATTCAAATGGCGTTATCACGTCATTTCTAGAGCCTATAAATAGAGAGACTCAAAAAACTAGTTTTTAAGTGTGTTCTTAATCATATTCTTCTATTACCAAAAACACAAAAGAGTGCGATATATTAGAAGATAAAAGTAGAGCAATAGAGGTCAAGCATCGTGCATAGATCAATAGAAGACACATAGTAGATTTTCCTATATTCTTATTTAAATAATCGTTTATAATTGTTGGTATCCTTCAATTAACTCAGTAAGTTAAACCTTGGTTATATTTCAATATGATTACATTTGTAATCGTTTAAGGTTTAATTATGTTTTATCAATTCAAGACTTTTTTATGTCTTAAGTATGCGACCCAGTCATTCCACAGGAACTAGGATTGTAAAATATAATGCTTGCTAGATGCCTGGATGGCTCTCATATATGTGTTTTAAATAACTTGAAAATATAGGATCACAAATAATGTACCTATCTTTCTACATTTGCTTATGGGAAAAAATTTAATTAAAGCCGGAGACCTATAAGAGCGATCAGCATCTATTATTTGGTAAAGACTCAGACAGTGGACTACCAGTATATGAAACATCGTTAAGCAATAAGTGGGTAAAGTCCCGATGGGCTAGGGTTTAACAATATCACTATTGCTTTAATCTCTAAGATAGATTATAATTAACAAGAATGGATACTTTAAAGGGCAGATGTAGTGTTATGAATTGTGTACTAGGATACAAACGTGACAAAGGTCTTCGAATGAAGTACCCCCCCCCCCTAAGTCATAAAGAAATGATATGCCGCTTCGAGATAAGCATTCATTTCACGCTAAACAAACATACCAAATTTAATTGAATAACATAGGTTTCGATACAAATTTTATATTACATTTGACCGCTACTTCTCACTGTGTATATAGCTTTTTGTTGAGAATTATTATGTATTGAATTTGATTTAGTCACCTACAAAACCTGTGCCAGTCTCTCAGGCTGAAAACCCCCATAACATTAGAACTAGGTTTAGCATAGTTTTAACATTAATTAAAGAAAAATAAGATAGAATTTAATAACCAAATTCGACGTAAATAAACGTATTGAAAGAATTGATAAGGTTAACTTTCACGCTCTTAGTGTCGAGCACCCACTCAATTTACCAACGAAGCTACGATTGTAACCCGTACACTGCCCGTTAGAGTGTTGTTTTAGGATAATTTGGCTAAATATAAATTTAAAACTTGATAATTATAAAATACAACCTACACGACAACACATCAAGTATTTGGCGCCATTGCAGGGGAGTGAAAATTGTTTAATCTTTATTTTTATTAGTATTTAGTTTTTAACCATTAATTAGCATAATTAGAATAATTTAATTCTGTTTGATTGTGTGTTTATTTTTTGCATTATTTAGTTTATTTCGGTATGGTGTTCTGATAGGAAACCTAATACGGCTATTCACCAGTTGAATACGACGTATCTAACTTTCTATACAGATACAGCGTATTGATATTTGCAGCCTATACAACGTATCCTGTTCATCCAAACAATACGTCGTATTCTGCAAATTCAATACTGTGTACTGACCTTCAACAGATTGATACGGCGTATTCAAATCAATTGAATACGGCGTATCGATCACCTGACAGAATAGCAGAACCAAATTTGGATTCCGTGTTTAGTTATTAGTATTTTCTCCCATTAAGAACAAATCATGCTGATATCTTGGCCTTGGTTTCAGGGTAAAGATCAGACTTAGGAGCTATATTTATGACGAATCGTAATTCTAAAGATAACATTCGAACTGATTATGATGCTACTACACATAGGCCCAACGAAAATGCTGAATTCGAGATTGGTGACAAATTTTTGAAAATACTACAGGATAATTCTTTCAACGGGACTGACATGGGTGACATTATCAACCACATTACAAAAGTACTTGAGATATTAGAATGGATTAAAATTCCTAATATGGATCAAAATCAACTTCGGTTGCACGTTTTCCCAATTTCGCTTAGCGAAGATGCGAGAGAATGGTGGAATAATGAGATTGAAAGAACAGTCACTACTTGGAAAGAATTGGCTGAGAAATTTTTCCTTAAATATTATCCACTTTCCCATACTTCAAATAATAAGATTCCAGATGATTTGAACAATGGGTCCGATTATCTTGGATTTCTAAATTGGTTGGGATCAAATTTCAAAAAACCATTGGAACATGGATAAAAATACTAAGAACGGACTGTGGGATTTTTATGTAAAGAAACGTAATGCTAAAGGAGCAATAAGCGACATTGAACTAAGCAAGGACGAATGCAATGAACCTTACACTAAAAACCGCAGATACTCCTGTTCCGACTCATTCTTAAAGCCTTATTTGGATGCACAAGAAGGGAATGAAATCTACAATTTTAAAGAGAGTAATGAGTATTTTCCTCGAATACCAATTTATACTAGTTGCGACATCAAGAATTCAAATGAACTATGCAAGTATGAAGAATTCACAATCATACGATACTCGATAGGGTCTGACGAAGAATACATTACTATCAGTCCAAACTAATGTGAAACTTGAGGAAAAATCCATGGGACCATGTCTTGCATGTACCATGACCTGTTTAATAAGAAGCATTGTGAATGGCTCGTGAAACGCACCAAGTAGAAGAATGAAGCTGAAAAGAAAAAGCCTAACTTAAAGACTAGCTGAAAGAAAAGTGCTTCCTGGGAGACAACCCGGTCATTTGTAATTTTTATTGTTTGCCGAGTCTATCTTCCCAGACTGCTTATACGGCGTATCAAACCTCTATGGATACGCTGTGTCGACATGTCTGGACGTTATCAGTCCTTTAATTTCCTGCATTCATTTTTCTGCATATTTTGAAAACATTATTGTCAGTTCTACTATGCGACGTATTCTGTTTATGCTATGACGTATTTTACAGAAACTGACCCTTTTTACAAGCTGCAATACGGCGTATCCTTGGGTTTGGGATACGGCGTATTGACTCTCTGTACAATATTTGTATTTATTTTTTCTGCATTGTAACCACTGTTAACCCGAGATAGGATTGCACCTTGTTTTCTAAACTTTTATGCAGGACCTCGCTGTAATGAAATCGGAAAAGTGGTGAAAGTATACTCTAGAATAAAAGCGTGTGTTGTATTCACACGGGCATTATGACGCCTCTACAACACACTTTTGCTCAAGAACTCAAAGTGGAGAATCATCCTGAGCAAAATACCAAGGGAGTTCCTCGTTTTAATTTTATTGCCCATTTTCTTAAATTGTTTTATTTATACAACGAGGATGTTGTATAATTTAAGTGGGGGATGGAGAATTAGAACGTCTACTTGTCCTCTTTTTAAATATGCTATATGCTTAAAATTATGACTAATTTTAAAAATTTTTAGCATACTTTTGTAAAATTGCTAGTTACATGACCTCGCACACAAATAACCCTTAATGACAAATTATGAGAATTAAGCCTATTTCGTTTCCAAACGTTCACCCAAAAATTCTATAAAAATTAGGAGTGTGCCGGTGATGTAGTAGACTTTAGAACTTGGCTTGGTATATCACTCAAGACCACAATAATGAGTACTATGGATTTAGATGGATTAACTTGTTTAGCTGGTAAATTACTAGGTATACACCGAAAAAGCCTATATATGTTGTGTTATTAACACATACACTGGTTAGTTAACTGATAACACCTAAATTATACAAGTTTTTAGCGGCGTTATTTATATATATTCTATCATTTCTTGTGAACTTTCGATACTTAATAGCGTAAATTATGTTCCGGTTCACTTGAAGTCATCCTGAGCTCAAAGGAAATAAAGTTCAAGTGTTTTCGATTATTGGAAAGCAAGTTAGAAGAAAAGAAAAATCTCAAGGCTGAAAAAGGCATAAGTGCACCGCACTTACCTTTTGTGCGCCGCACTTTTCCACGAGTTTAGGAATTAAAGTCCATTAAATAAAGATAGTATTAATACCCCAAGAACGCCGCACAAATACTTTTGTGTGCCGCACTTCTCAATAAAACATTAAATTCCCTCGCATTTAATCACCAAGTGCGCCGCACAATCTTTTGTGTGCGCCGCATAATCTTTTGTGTGCGCCGTACTTTTACCCAAAACTTAGCCTATAAATAGTGGCCGAATTTTCACACAATTCATCCATTCTCACTTCACATCATCATCTCCCACTCAAATATCTCATACAACAATCATATCTCTAATTCTTCAACCCAAAAACCTTTAAGATTAAAGATCAAACCACGAAGAACGAAGAAGAATACAATAGAGATATAAGAATAAAAGGTTGTATTTCAATTCCATACTTGTTACAGGGAGAATTTTGATCCATATTCTTACCTCGGACATAGTATGTTTCATGTTATTCCTTTTAATTTTGTTATGAACTTCATAGCCATGAGAGGCTAAATCTCTCATGACTACTCGGTGAAAATAATATAATGAATAAGCATTTGGTATTCACGATCTTGTTAATCTTAAGCTTATGTTATAATCTTATCGTATCTTATCTTATCAACTTTGATTATATACTCACACCAGTATAGGTCGAAAGACCCATTGTGATCTATATAGTTTTAAAGATTTGTCTATGATCTTTATCGTCTGTGACGAGAAATACACTTACATTATTTGATAAACAAAAATAGATTTGATATAATAGTAACTGGATTATTTGAGTGACACATTTAATCGAGATAAATAAACATAAGTCTTAAGTTAAACGAGTTAATTTGTGAAAATGTTTTCTGACGATAAAATACTTTTTATAAATTAAAGTCATATATTTAAGATCGTAACTATCACCATTGCTTATAAGTTATATGAAATTATCCGAGTAGTCATATTTCTCACATTTGTTAAAGTTTATTTTTCAGTTGATTATTCAACACTACGCAAATCCCTGTGGACGACCTAGTCTTACCTAAAAGAGATTTTACTACATACGTGGGTTATACTTTGACCCGTGTGTTTCCATCTAATAACCGGTAATCTCAGTCTTATAAATTTAAAGCTTTCAAAACACATCAAAAGTTTTTGGTGCCGCTGCCGGGGATTTTAAAAGTTGTTCTATTATCAACCCTTCAAAAATAATTTTTAACATTCCCTCTTTTCAAAATTGCCGTACAGTTTTCTGGCAAACTGACCCAAACAAATTCTCCCTTGGATGCATACACATGCTTCCAGCTCTGAACTTGTTGAAACATTACCTGAACCTGAACGTACTCTGAATCGAAGACTTCGTCGACGAAACAGAAGAGTTTCATTCGAACAAAGAAACAACCCACCTCAACACCCGAGAATTGTCTATCCGCTAATTCTCAACATCAATTACTTCCGTCACTTCCTTGATATTATTCAAAATTATGATCCAACGAATGATGAACCCATGTGGGCTGCCGACCGTGTTGTCGCTCCGACTCCCGGTTCAGCAATTACAATTCCTGAAACCGCAAACGAATTCGCCATTAAAGGTAATCACTTGACTCTCATCAAGGGAAACCAATATGATGATAGAACCAAAACCGATCCTCACAAACACATTCACGAATTCATCAGAATATGTGATATGTCTAAATACAGGGACACTGAGAATGAAGTTGTCCGCCTAATGATGTTTTCCCTATCACTCACTGGAGAAGCAAAAACATGGCTGGATGAACTAAACGAAGGAACTATCAAAACATGAGATGAACTTCAAACCGCTTTCATTAACCGATTTTCCCCCAGCTCTTTTCAATTGACTCCTCAGAGAAATCCGAGCCTTTTCTCAACATGAAAACGAATCTCTAACCGATGCTTGGCATCGTATGAAGGAAATGCTCAGAAACTGCCATGGTCACAATCTGTCCAAAGGCAACATTATCAAAATCTTTTACCATGCTCTCAACGAAATAACCCAAGAAGTTCTAAATGCCGCAGCTGGTGGTATTTTCCTCTATAAAACACCAAATCAAGCTTATCAGCTTCTCGAATACAAAGTTTTACTCAAGCTCGACTAGGCTAAAAACAAAAAACCAAATCATCTCTTAAGAAAATCATTGCTTTTGCCACTGAAGGTAGCAGTAATTCCGACACTGACAAAATTATGGCTCGAATGGATGCCATGACCATGAAAATAGATGCTCAGTATAAAGATTTTCAATCTCGTTCAAAATAATCAAACCTTGACGACGATGACATACCCATGTCACGTGAATAAGAAGCCAAATTCATGCAAACTTTCCGTCGTACTAGTTCTTATAATGATTACCGCGACCGTGACTCCAACCGTGATAATTGGCGATCAAGCGGAAGAAATGATTACAATCGAGACAACTATCAATCTCATTCTGATGATAAATCCGATCTTCAAAAACAACTAAGCGATTTCATCAAAGCTCAACACTCGACCAACTCTTTTGTCAAAGACACTTTTATGGATCTGAAAAACAAACTCGAAACAACAACCAAAAACCAGCAAGCCTTGATTTAAAATCTCGAAGCTAAATTCGACAAACTTGCTGACAAGCAATCTGGTCGACCTTTTGGATCTCTTCCTAGTAACACTCAACCTAACCCAAAAGGTAGTTCATCTAAACCTTATCAACCACCGCAAGCTCAAAACAAGCACATAAATGCCGTATTTACACAAAGTGGTAAATCCTATGACCCACCAGATAACCCAAATGATCAACAAAACAATTCCGAAACTCCTATCAACTTTGATAGCGATGATGAACCTACACCTCAACCCAAACTTAAAACACCAACACCAGTCAAAGAAACACTGAAACTCAAACCATACAAACCAAAAATCCCATATCCTCAACGCCTCTAAAAAAGAAAAGATAGAAGCTCAATATGGAAAATTCCTTGACATGATCCGAGCCGTTCGAATCAACATACCTCTTGTTGATGTTTTAGCCGGAATGCCCAACTATGGCAAGTTTCTCAAAGAACTCGTAAATAACAAACATAAAATCGAACAAATCTTAGTCGCTTTCCTGAGTGATGAAAGTTCCGCGATACTTCAAAACAAAGTTCCACCAAAACTTGGAGACCCCGAAAATTTTCTTATTCCATGTAATTTCAACAAAGCTTTCTCATGTAATGCTTTAGTCGACCTTGGTGCTAGCATTAATCTCATGGCGTATTCCTTATATGCGAAATTATCTCTTGAAACTCTCAAACTAACTAAAATGAGCGTAAGATTAGCTGGTTGATCATTCTAATACCCTGTTGGAATAGCTGAAAATATGCTCGTTGAAGTTGGTAAATTCACCTTCCCTATCGATTTTGTTTTTCTTGAAATGGAAAAGATAGTAAAGTTCCCCTAATCTTAGAAATACCTTTTCTTCACACTGTCGATGCAGTAATTCGAGTCAAACAGAAGCAACTCAATCTCAGAGTTGGAACTGAACGAATGATCTTTCACATCGATTCTGCAATGAAACACTCTTATTCAAACGATGATATATGTTTCAGTATTGACTTCATCGACGAAATCTTAGAAGAAGATTTCGATGCTTTTCTCGATGAAGGTAGTAAAATCCTCCATTCCATCAAAGGAACCATCCTTGAAGAAAAACTCTTTGCTGAATTCGATGAATTCATGGCAATGACTACCAAAGAAAATTCTGAATCCGAATCCGACATCGAAGAACCACCATTCGAAAAAATCACTTTTAACACCGATTACAAGATCAAAACATCTATTGAAGAACCCTTTATGGATCTTGAACTTAAACCTCTTCCTGATAACCTAGAATATGTATTCTTGGAAGAACCCTCTTTTCTTGTTATCATATCGTCTCAGCTTTCTAAAGAAAACAAAAATAAACTCGTATCCGTTCTTAAAAGATACAAATATGCCTTTCTTGGAAAACAACAAACATTCCTGGAATCTGGCCATCTTTTTGTAAACATAAAATTCAACTCCCGAAAGACAAAAAAAACAGTTGTTCAAAAACAAAGAAGATTAAACCCAAACATGCAAGAAGTTGTTAAAAAGAAATAGTTAAACTGCTCAATACAGGTATCATTTATCCAATCGCCGATAGCCCTTGGGTAAGCACGATTCACTATGTACCGAAGAAAGGTGGTATCACAGTTGTTACTAACGAAAGAAATGAATTTGTCCCAACAAGAACTATTATAGGTAGGAGAGTTTGTATTGACTATCGAAAACTCAATGAAGCAACTGCAAAAGATCATTTCTCTTTGCCGTTTATGGACCAAATGTTAGAAAGACTTGCAAGAAATAAATACTTATGTTTCCTCGATGGTTTTTCTAGATATTTTCAAATACCAAACGATCATATGGACCAAGAAAAAACAACATTCACATGTCCTTTTGGTACATACGCTTATAGGCGAATGCCTTTCGGTTTATGTAATGCTCCAGCTACTTTTTAAAGGTGCATGTTGGCTATATTTCAAAACATGATCAAAGAATCAATCGAAGTATTCATGGATGATTTCTCCATCTTTAAAAGCTCTTTTGATCATAGTCTGACCAACCTCGATAAAATGTTTCAACGTTTCAAAGATGCACATCTTGTCATTTACTAGGAAAAATGTTACTTTATGGTTAAAAAAGGAATTGTGCTTGGACATAAGGTTTCTGAAGCAGGTCTTGAAGTCGACAAAGCAAAAATCGGCATAATCTCCAAACTTCCACCACCCACTAATATCAAAGGTATTAGAAGCATTCTAGGACATGCCAGTTTCTACCGAAGATTCATTAAAGATTTCTAAAAAAATCGCCCGTCCTCTCACTAAGTTGCTCGAAAAAGATACTCAGTTCGAATTCAATGACGAATGTCAAAACACATTCAAGATATTAAAAGAAAAGCTCACATGTGCTCCTGTGATCGTAGGCCCAAACTGGAGTCTTCCTTTCGAACTCATCTGTGATGCAAGTGATTTCGCAATCAGAGCAATCTTAGGTCAAAAAAAGGTAGAAATTTTCATCCGGTATACTTTGTAAGCAAAACTCTCAACGCAGCTCAGCAGAACTATACAATCACTGAAAAAGAACTTATGGCTGTAGTCTTTGCTTTTGACAAATTCTGATCCTATCTGTATTATCAAAGATGATCGTACACACTGATCACTCAGCTTTTAGGCACTTATTCAAGAAACAAGATGCTAAACCACGCCTTATCTGTTAGATTCTGCTCTTACAAGAATTTGATATCAAAATAAAAGATAGAAAAGGTACAGAAAATGTTGCAGCTAACCACCTATCACGAATTGAAAATGAAGAAACAAGTGATGACAATGAAGTCGATGATAATTTTCCTGGAGAAACTCTTATGGAATTCAACACTGAAGACGAACCATGGTTTACAGACTTTGCAAATTATTTAGCAAGTGACATAATACCTAAAGAAATGACATATCAGCAAAAGAATTTTTTTTTCTCAAACATCAAACACCACTTCTGGGAGGAACCCTACCTCTTCAAAGTATGTTCTGACGGTATGATCAGACGCTGTATCTCTGGACCAGAAATCCAAACCATTTTAGATCAATGTCAACATGGACCGAACGGTGGACATTATGGACCAAATACAACAACAAAAAAAGTCTTAGACTCAGGTTTCTACTAGCCGACCATCATCAAAGAAGCTCATACTCAAGTTCGCCTTTGCGAAGCATGTCAGAAGACATGAAATATATCAAAACATGATGAGATGCCCTTAAACAACATTTAATTATGTGAAATTTTTGACATATAGGGTATCGATTTCATGGGACCCTTTCCGAAATCATACAAATTCGAATACATTTTAGTCGTTGTCGACTATGTTTCTAAATGGGCCGAAGCACAAGCTCTAGCAACAAACGATGCCAGAGTTGTTATTGCTTTTCTGAAAAAACTATTCTGGCATTTTGGAATGCCCAAAGCTCTCATACGCGATAAAAGAACTCATTTTTGAACAAGATAATGGAAAAAAGAATGAAAAGATATGGAGTTAACCACCGATTCTCTACATCATATGTAACAACCTACAATTTTTATCACTGTAATTTCCACTTATATTATATTAAATACTACTTTTTCACGAGAAATTTTTTGCTTTATTCCATTATGTAACATAGTTTACATTTCTAAAGTAAACGAGCTCACGCAACCTACCAATGTCAACTATATCTACGTTTATATCAAGTAAACGCCTTAATATGTCAAGTCAATATTCTAATATCCATTATACCATAAACGTTATCTATTTAACGTAGTTTTCATAACATTATTACTAAATGAACATTATCCGTTAATGTTTATTCCAAACAAGTATACAAGTGTTCAAGGCTTATGTACAAGTATTCTAGCACAACTTTTGAATATATTTTCCCTCTTAAAACCTAGTACAACCTTCTAGAACACAATATACAATCCAATTAAGCATGAAATTCAAATAAGTTCATTTTCCCTCCATTTTCTTAAGTAATTCATACCATCTTTTTAGCAATATGTACAAGCCTTTCAAATACATTATCTAAACCCTAATTACCTTCTAATCCTAACCCTAATCCTAAACAAAACCCTAACCTAAACCTAAACCCTAATTCGAACCCTAATCATCACTAAACCTAAGTTTAACTTAAAACTAATCAACTATACAACCTAGCATCACCATGACACCTTCCTAGCATCACCTAGCAGCCACTAAGTAGCTTCATCACCTACTTGTCACCACAACTTGGCCACCAAGCAAAGCCACCACCTTTCGCCACCTCCTCCCTAGCCGTGACCTCCCCACAACTCGACACCTCATTCTAGCCCTCCATAGTCACAAGTAGCCTACCTTAGTCACTAACCTTGCTCCCTACTCCAAGTATACTTGGTCACCAAGTTGCTAAACTTGGCCACCAAGTATTCGTGACCCTATATATAGCCGATCCAAACATACACTTTCATATCTCATTTCACACATTCTCTCCCACTCAAACCATGTTCTAGCCATTCCCTAGCAGTAGTAGAAGATTAAGAGAAGCCTCAAGAGTCCCTAGAAGCCAAGAACCAAGAGCAAGAAGGTCTTGAACTCCATTCCTAACCGTACGAACTCAAACAACCCATTTCGACCCGTTTTCGAATTTGTAAGTTTTCTACACGTTTACATGTTAGATCAAGATCATGTTATTGATAGAACTATCATAAGGTCTATTATGATCCAATTTAAACCCTTGTTTGAGCCTTAAATCATAAAACCCATGTGTTTTTGCTAAAACCCTAAAATGACCCATTTTCGATATATCTAGGTAACGAATCTTTTTTCTAAATTTTTGTTATGTTAGAACTTCTTATTTTAGCTTATAATAATAAGATATAACCTGAAAAATTAATTTCAAAATCAAAATTATCAATATTATGGATTTTGGACTTAATTCGTAAATGTTTTCATGCAAAAGGGTATATATTGTAAATTCTTGAAACTTATAAATACATAGGCTGAAATTGTAATTATTCTGAAGTTAAACTTCAGGGTTTGTTTTGTCATACTTGAAAGTTAAAGGTTTAAAGATTTTAAAAGTTATATTAAAAGGATTAACTTTGTAAATATATATAAACCAAGGGTATATATTGTCATTTTGCATTCTTAAAGGTATGAAATGTAATATTTTTATATAAATTATAAAAATATATTTAAATATTATAAGACTCGATTTTATTAAAACCCGACACATTTATCGTTATTAATCATCGATCGACGCATTATAAAACAATTACGGTATATATTTAACGTAACTTATCATCGACTAGCTTTTGAAGAAACTTAAAATCTTATCGTATCACGTTACTAGGTAATTTCATGTGAGAGGTTTCATTTGGGTATACGTTTTGACGAGTTTGCTGGATTTACGATTTAAAGTGTCCTGGCTACTCAAACGTTTACTACATTACCTCTGAATTATGATAGCTCGAACAGTGATACAATATTTCTATAAATTAATAAATCAAAGTAAAATGTATGTTAAACTTTATAAAGTTTTGAAAACATAAACAATCACACTAAGACATGACTATATACCCTCCATGTGTTTAGCGTGACGAGGCCCGTTACTTTCAATTCAAATACCTTTTGCCATCAACAGATGTTCCCTGTTAAGGAGAGAGTTCCATAGCCCTCAGCTTTTTCAAATCTTTTGAATGTTTTATAATCCAGCGAGGGGCATACAAGCTTAAACCATGAATGCAAAGTTTTTTTTTCACTGTATGCTATCAGTAGTATATTCTTAGCTTAATACCTTACCAGTGGCCACTAATTTCCATATCATGAACCATTAAATACTTGTCGTGTAACGCAAATATATGGTAATCTATTGGGGGGTACGACTCCCGTTGGTATACTCCTTTATCATGTAACCAAACACACATATTTTGACTAATGGTTAACCTAGGCAAGTTACTTTCACAGGGACAAATATGTTCCTCAACCATTTATCACTATGGTGATTTCCCTTGTTAAAACGTATTGATGCATGAGCTAAAGTGAAATAATACTGTTTTTCTATGATAATATGTACTCATTGAATTTATTACTATCTATGGGTGATAACAACGTAACCCACTGTTTATACGATGACTTGTATTCAACTATTTTATCATAAACCTATGAATTTTTCACATCAACCTTGGTTGACACCTTTTAGCAATGTTTATCTCAAGGTAATTTACACCCTATGGCACGGAGTAGCATTGGACTTGAGGACGTCCAAACTTGTTATCATTCAAACTTTATGTTTTCATGTAGATTTGGGACCTCTATTTTTGTAAAACTCTAATTATATTGAATGATAACTAAATTTTCTAAAACGTTCATCTTATGAGTCCGTTTCTATGATTTTAATGTCTGTTTCCATGAAGTAATCCTCAGATTAGCTTTCGCTGCTAATAGTCAAAAATGGGAGTGGTTATAGATTGGTAACAGAGCTCATATGTTATAGAGAACAATGGTAAAACCTAACCTATAACTAACTTTTTCCATCAAAGAAAGTCCTCCCGTGCACTAGCAGTTTCCAGAATATTATATGTAAGAAATTTTCAAAACAAATAATACACTACTATTATATTAATAATATGAATAACTTATGTTATTTCCACAGGTTTTTTATATAGTCATGTTTATCCCCCAACCTAATTATTATCCATTCTGATTCTGATGTTGAGATACATTTTCCTCTACACCCCCTCCTGACTATTCCCTGCTTTACCGGACTATTTTTCACAGCCTCACCGGGAAACACCTACCTAACTGTGTTCAGATGATTAACTCAGGATCTTTTAAGCCTCACTAAGCATCTCTCACCTTTTTTAATGATGACCCATAAATGAAGGTCATGCAAGCATATGATGCAACGATCATGAATACCACATAGCTCCCTATTGCTCCATCCCACCGACTATTTTTGCCTCCATATCTAGTGTTCTCACATCACCAATGTTTTGATTCCTGACATTTCTGTCCTCTCCGAGAATATTTCACCACATAAGACGCCTGAGACACTGTTGAATCACTCATTTCCAATATCTCCATCTTATCAGTAGGATCTTCATCACCGGTTAGGTCAACTACACCACCACCAGACTATCCCTTTGATAAGTCTATCTTCGCAGAGTTAGACAACTCATTATGGATCATACCGCAACCACTAGGAAGTGAACCAGTCCCCGAGAATCTTAATGAGTCAGATGCTTGTTAGAGTATTCATCTCTGGAAGTCTTATATTCCAAAAAATTTCTGTTATTAACTGCAATGTAATATCAAAGAATTTTGATTCACAAGTCTTTGTATTATAATTTTCATACCTTAACTTATGATATGACTATATCATTTTATAGATTCTTATTCTGTGTTGTCTTGTATATGTTGATAGATGCCTCCCAAGAGAACATCAACATCTGCAGCTGCCAGCTATGACTCGGGTTTTCCATCCGTCATACTAGTTGCTGATATGTCTAGAAGCACAAGCTGCAACCATGGCAAGTACTGACAATCCAAATAGGAATACTGGACCAAGAGAAACTCCTGTAGCAAGAAAATGTACTTACAAAGAGTTTATGAGTTGCAAATCTTTCTACTTCAATGGTACGGAAGGAGCTGTTGGTCTCATTCGTTGGTTTGAACGAACTGAATCGGTATTTTCTCATAGCAAATGTACCGAGGACTGCAAAGTGAAATTTGCTACTGGTACTCTCACCGAGTATGCCTTGTCCTGGTGGAATTGCTATACCAAACCTATTGGAATAGAGCCAGCCGACAAGATAGCCTGGACTGAATTGAAAAGGCTCTTGACCAATAAGTATTTCCCTCGAACTGAAGTCAAGAAAATGGAAGACGAATTTTACAACTTGGTTGCAAAAGGAAATGATCTCAAGACTTATGCTAGAAGATTCTAGGAATTAGCAGTCTTATGTCCATATATGGTTCCAAACACTGAGAAACTTATGGAAGCTTTCATCGGGGGATTACCTAAAAGTATTAAAGTAAATGTTACCGCTTCAAAGCCTCAAACTTTGGAGGAAGCCATTACCATAACCCTGAGGTTAATGGATCAGGTAACAAAGCACGATGCTGAGCAAGGAACCAATGATCACAAAAGAAAGTTTGATGATAGAAGAAACAACAACAACACCAACTACCCTAATAATTATGACAACAATAACTACCCCAATGATCGCAACAACAACAACTACCAAAATAACCATAACAACAAAATAACAACTGTAATAATGATTACCACCAGCAGCAAAATGGAAGGCAGGAAACCTTCAGGACTTATGGAAACCGTGGATATAATGGACCTCATCCCCTGTGTAGGAATTGTACACTGCATCACACAGGACCTTGCACTGTCAGGTGTCAGAATTGTAACAAAGTAGGCCGTCAGACCAGAAACTATAGAAGCTAAGAACTTCTGTTTCCAAATATCATTCTATCACTCAACTAAATCTCGGGATGAGAGTTTTGTAAGGTTGGGGGAATGTAACAACCCACAATTTTCACTTATATTAAATACTACTTTTTCACAGGAATTTTTTTGCTTTATTCCATTATGTAACATAGTTTACATTTCTAAAGTAAACGAGCTCACGCAACCTACCAATGCCAACTATATCTACGTTTATATCAAGTAAACGCCTTAATATGTCAAGTCAATATTCTAATATCCACTATACCATGTACGTTATCTATTTAATGTAGTTTTCATAACATTATACTAAATGAACATTATCCGTTAATGTTTATTCCAAACAAGTATACAAGTGTTCAATGCTTATGTACAAGTAGTCTAGCATAATGTTTGAATATATTTTCCCTCTTAAAACCTAGTACAACCTTCTAGAACAAAATATACAATCCAATTAAGCATGAAATTCAAATAAGTTCATTTTCCCTCCATTTTCTTAAGTAATTCATACCATCTTTTTAGCAATATCTACAAGCCTTTCAAATACATTATATAAACCTTAATTACCTTCTAATCCTAACCCTAATCCTAAACCTAAACCCTAATTCGAACCCTAATCACCACTAAACCTAAGTTTAACTTAAAACTAATCAACTATACAACCTAGCATCACAATGACACCTTCCTAGCATCACCTAGCAGCCACTAAGTAGCTTCATCACCTACTTGTCACCACAACTTGTCCACCAAGCAAAGCCACCACCTTTCGCCACCTCCTACCAGCCGTGACCTCCCCACAACTCGAAACCTTATTCTAGCCCTCCATAGTCACAAGTAGCCTACCTTAGTTACTAACCTTGCTCTCTACTCCAAGTATACTTGGTCACCAAGTTGCTAAACTTGGCCACCAAGTATTCGTGACCCTATATATAGCCGATCCAAACATACACTTTCATATCTCATTTCATACATTCTCTCCTACTCAAACCATGTTCTAGCCATTCCCTAGCAGTAGTAAAAGATTAAGAAAAGCCTCAAGAGTCCCTAGCAGCCAAGAACCAAGAGCAAGAAGGTCTTGAACTCTATTCCTAACCGTATGAACTCAAACAGCCCATTTTGACCCGTTTTCGAATTTGTAAGTTTTCTAAACGTTTGATCAAGCATGTTATTATTTTAGAACTATCATAAGGTCTATTAGATCCCATATGAACCCTTGTTTGAGCCTTAAATCATAAAACCCATGCATTTTTGCTAAAACCCTAAAACGACCCATTTTTGATATATCTAGCAAACAGATCTTTTTTCTAAATTTTTGTTACGTTAGAACTTCCTATTTTAGCTTATAATAATAAGCTATAACCTAAAAAATTGATTTCAAAATCAAGAATATCAATATTTTGGTTTTTGGACTTAATTCGCAAATGTTTTCATGCAAAGGGGTATATATTATAAATTCTTGAAACTTATAAATACAGGGGCTGAAATTGTAATTATTCTAAAGTTAAACTTCAGGTGTTGTTTTGTCATACTTTAAAGTTAAAGGTTTAAAGATTTTAAAAGTTATATTAAAAGGATTAACTTTGTAAATATATATAAACCAAAGGTATATATTGTCATTTTGCATTCTTAAAGGTATGAAATATAATATTTTTATATAAATTTTAAAAATATATTTAAATATTATAAGACTCGATTTTATTAAAACTCAACACATTTGTCGTTATTAATCATCGATCGACGCATTATAAAACAATTACGTTATATATTTAACGTAACTTATCATCCACTAGCTTTTAAAGAAACCTAAAATGATAAAATCTTATCATTTAATCTATAACGTGTCACGTTACTAGGGAGTTTCATGTGAGGGGTTTCATTTGAGTATACGTTTAGACGAGTTTGCTGGATTTACGATTTAAAGTGTCCTAGCTCCTCAAACGTTTACTGTATGACCTCTGAATTATGATAGCCCGAACAATGATACAATATTTCCATAAATTAATAAATCAAAGTAATATGTATGATTAAACATCATGAAGTTTTGAAACATATTAGGCATTATTTCTATCAACATGCTTGACAGCTAAATCAACCTGGGATGACCTGATACTATATCATGAGGGCCCCTCTGATGTGAAAGAAAGTAGGGTCATGGACCTAAAGCTGTGTTATAACACCTTCAAATTCAAAGAAGGTGAAACACTAACACAAAATTTCACCAGATACAAAGCTTTGATGAATAAGTTAGTAAATGATGGCATCAAACTTTCAAAGCTTAAAATAAATACTGGTTTTATAAATGGGTTACCAAACAAGTGGCTAAGTTTTTGCCAAAGTCTCAGAAACATAAATCATATAAAAGATTCTGAGCTTGCTTCTCTATTTGGTAAACTCAAATATGAAGAAAACCTAATAGACAATATTTATAAGACCGAAAAGAACAAATCTCTTGTCTCTGCAACACCTTTGTCAACTTCCTTTATCTCTACCTCTATTGTTTAGGACTTTCAAGATAGTCCTGATGATGAAGAGGATACAAAAAGCAGTCATGAATACTTGAATGACCTAGAAGAAAAATATCAAGCAAGAGCTCTTTTAGCCAATTCTAGAAGATTCTTCAAGAAGGGTACTCAAAGGTTCACCAGTGCAAAAGCAACTGACCAAACTGAATGCCACAAATGTGGCAAGAAAGGTCATTTTTGCAAGAGACTGCTGGTTAAAATCTTCAGTTCCCTCATATCAATCACCCTTTTAACCAAAACCTCTCAGTTCATCTCAGCACAAACCAGAACTAAGGCCTACCAAGGACTTTGAAGCTAAATACAACAAAGTCAAGGCTAAACTGGCTCTCCTAAGTTCAAGTGCGTCAGTTTCCAAAGCTGCAACTGTTAAGAACAAAGGTCTCATCGATGAAGCCTATGAATGAGATGAAGAATAAGTGTCATCAGATGACAACGAGATGGTGGAGGATAAAGTACTAATGGAACTAGCTGAAGAAAATGATGCTATCAACAAAGAAGGCGCTAGAAATGGTAAATGGGTAAAGATCTCCATGAGAAAGGAATCGCATCTGGTACCTGAACAGTGGATGCTCAAGGCATATGACTGGTTTCAAGAGTTACCTGCATAAATATGATGAACAACCAAGATCTAAAGTGGTGTTTGGAGATGATCTACATGCATAACTGAAGGTTATGGCTCTATCAAATGTAATGGTATAGTTTTCACAAAGGTAGCATTTGTAAATGGTCTTAACTACAATTTAATTAGCATCAATCAACTATGTGATGCTAAATATATTGTTCAGTTTGATGAGAAAAGAGGAACAATCTTCAACTCCAACAAAGAAGTTTCAATGATTGCTCCAAGAGTAAGAGATGTATATGTTCTTGACATGACATCTTCTACACAAGAATCTTGTTTCTTTGCCAAAGCCTCTGACAATATCAATTAGCTTTGGCATAAAAGACTTGCTCATCTAAACTTCAAAACAATCAACTGTAACAACCCATAATTTTCATTACTGTAATTTCCACTTATATTATATTGAATACTACTTTTTTACGGGAAAATTTTCGCTTTATTCCATTATGTAACGTAGTTTACATAACTAAAGTATACTAGCTCACACAACAACCAATGCCATCTATATCTATGTTTATATCAGGTAAACATCCTAATATGTCAAGTCAATGTTCTAATATCATTTTTACCAGATACGTTATCCATTTAACGTACTTTTCAAAACGTTATTTCAAAACAAGCATTAAACGTTAAACGTTTATATCAAAACCCTAACTATATGTAATGTATACATATAAAATGAATGTGCAAACCTTCAAGCATGTGTACAAGTGTACAATGCATAATATTTGAATTGTATTTTCCCTCCAAGTCAATGTACAAGTCCTAAATACTCAATGTATAAATCAACAATGCATGAATTCAAATAAGCTCATTTTCCACCATTTTCATTCTAGATTTCGTACCACATCTTTAGTACAAGGTATAACACTCAATGCACAACTTCTAAACCCTAAATCGTCCTAAAACCTTAAACCCTAAACAAAACCCTAAAACCCTAATTTCATTTTAAACCTAAACCTTGATCCTAAACCTTAATCCTAAACCTTAAACCTTAATCCTAAACCCTAATCTTAAATCTTAAACCTTAATCCTAAACCTTAAGCTATCCTAAACCCTAACCCTAACTCGAATTAAAACCAAAAACCCTAACCCGAAACCAAAACAAACCCGACACCTCCTTATTTCATTTTTAACCCATTTTAAACCAAACAAGCACCTTAAGCACCACTATTACATCACCACCATGTCACTAGCAGCCACCCTACCACCTTACAAGCACCTCCATCACCTCCCTTGGCCACCAAGCAAACAAAAGCACCTCCATCACCACCTTTGCTAGCCGTGTACTCCCATAAGTCTCCACCTCCCTTAACTACTATCCTAGCCCTTCATACTCACCCTATAGCTGCTATTAGTCACTACCTACAAGACCTTGGCCATTACTCCAAGTATTCTTGGGCACCAAGGGGTTTTCGAACCCTATATATAGCCAAAACCCACACACCCTTTCATTTCATTCCATAAACTCTCTACCACCACTAAACTAAGTTCTAGCCCAGCCAAGGAAGAAGTAGAAGGTCCTTAAGATCATATTTGAAGCCAAGAATCAAGAGAAAGAAGGTCTTGAATCCATATCTAGGCGTACGAACCCAAACAAGCTTATTCGACCCATTTTAGCTCAAGTAAGCTTATAACTTGTTCAATAAACTTATTTTCTGTTTTAAAACTTTAATAAGCTTCCTTATGATCCTATATAAACTCTTGTTTGATCCCTTAAATCACAAACCTATGCGTTTTTGGTTTTCCTAAACCAAACGCACCCATTTTGGATTTTTAAGCTCATAAGCCCTTTCCATAAGCTATAAGCTCATAAACTCTACTTATTTTAGCTTATTCTAATAATTCATAAGCTGCAAAACTCTTTTGGATTTCAAAAATATCAAAATTATGAATTTTGGACTTGATTTGCAAATATTTTCATGCATAGGGATATATGTCGTAATTTTCTAAAATTTATAACTAGAGGGGCTGAAAATGTCATTATTCCAAAGTTATATCTATGAGGGGCTATTTTTCCAAGTTGTAAAGTTAAAGGTTTAAATTATATACACTTTATATATAAAGGACTAAACTTGTAAAAGTTTATAAATCAAGGGTATATATTGCCATTTTGCATTCTTAAAGGTATAAAATGTAATATTTTTATATAAATTATAAAAATATATTTAAATATTATAAGACTCGATTTTATTAAAACCTGACACATTTGTGTTATCATTCATCAATCGAAACGTTATAAAACAATTATGTTATAAATATAACATAATTTATCATCAGCTAGCTTTTGAAGAAACCTAAAATGATAAAATCTTATCATTTAATCTATAACGTATCACGTTACTATGGAGTTTTATGTGAGGGGTTTCATTTGGGTAGACGTTTTGACGAGTTGCTGGATTTACGATTTAAAGTGCCCTAGCTCCTCAAACGTTTACTGCATGACCTTTGAATTATGATAGCCCGAACAGTGATACAATATTTCCATAAATTAATAAAACAAAGTAATATGTATGATAAAGCTTTATGAAGTTTTGAAACATAAACAATCAAACTAAGACTTGACATATTACCTCAGGTTGCGTGACGAAGCCGTTACTTTCACTTGATATACTTTTGCTATCAATCAGATTTCCCTGTTAAGGTGAGTTCGTAGCCTCGCATTTAAATCTTTTGAATACTTTATGGATACATGCTTAAACCATGAATGCAAGTGTTTTTTCAACTGTATACTATCCAGATATATTATTGCCTAAGTACCTTCCAGTGCCACTATTTCCATATCATGAAACATTAATTACTTGCGAGTAAACGCAAATATTGTGGAGAGATCTATTGGGGGTGACGACTCCCGTTGGTATACCCGTTCATGGGGTAGCCAAACACACTATATTTGACTTAATGGGTAACCTTGGCAAGTTACCTTTCCACGGGGACATTTGTTCCTCAACCAATGTCACTACGGTGATTTATATGCTAACGTATTAATGTCATGAGCTTAGGGCAGTAATACTGTTTTCTATGATAATTGTACTCATTGTAATTATTACTATTTATGGGTGTATAACAATATAACCCACTGTCTATGATTACTTGTATTCAAACTATTTATCATAAACCTATGAATTTCACTCAACCATTGTGTTGATCTTTTTAGCATGTCTATCTCAGGTACTTGAGCAACATATGGCACGGAGTGGCACGGACTTGAAGATGGCTAAACTGTTATCATTCAAACTTTATGTTTCTAGATTTTTGGAGCTCTCTTTTTGTAAAACTCCGATGAATAAATGAATGATAACTAAATTTTCCAAAAAAGTCTCTTTATGAGTCGTTTTCTATGATTATGACTGTTGTACTATGAAGTAATACCCCAGATTAGCTTCCGCTGCTATATTTGTCAAAATGGGGGTGTTATACAACTATATTGACTGTATCCATGACACACACATTTTTCTAACCTTGATAGATTTTGGAGGTAGAGCAATTAAAGCTATCATGAATCAAACAATATGAATATAGTTTGTTTCAACCTATTAGACATACCACAATAACGTGGTATTCTATAAGTAATGAAATTGTGAGACTTCATCAGAATTTCATAGATAACTTAATTCTCTTTGGATCAAATACTTGTCAATTGGGTCGAGCCAAAAACTTTAGAGTAAAAGAAAGGGACGAACCCTAGTTTTCTTTTAGGCAAGCGTTTAGTGGACGATTTTAGGGCCTTAAAACCCTATTGTACTCTCT
Organism: Tanacetum coccineum; assembly: GCA_026074375.1. NCBI lineage: Eukaryota > Viridiplantae > Streptophyta > Magnoliopsida > Asterales > Asteraceae > Tanacetum > Tanacetum coccineum. The sequence goes on along the minus strand of BQNB010022038.1, from coordinate 14,681 downwards.
TCAATTCATGTTTTAATCAAGTAAGACTATCTTAATCATTCAATGTGTCTTGTTGTGTGATTCTTATCTGTTCTTACTTTGTCTTTAACATGCTTGGCTAAACTTTCTATTGTGTTTATTTATGATTGCATGAAACCTAGGATGTAGTCTTAGTGGTGTTGCTTCTTGTGATGAATATGCATGTTAGGTCTTAGAAGACTAGATTTTGTTTGTATCGCTGTTGATATGTCTAGGAAAACATGATTGTGTAGAAAGGATACCATCGAGTAAAAGTCTTTATACTACCTTGCCCCTTATATGGTTGATCCTCTCTTAATATATTTCAAATTCATTTAATATACTCTTATGGGCCTTGTAATAGTCTTCATACTGCCTTACTTGTGCGTTGCCTTAACGGAATATTAAATAGACGACGAGTTCGTGTAATTCGTTCATGACTTAGGAAATAATTACATAGATCATCACAAGTGTGACAAAGCAACAACACTAGGAGAAGCAATCTAGGGAGTAATACATGATTAAATAAACACAATCTTTTATTATATTGTTATCACCGGTAGCTTATTTAGTTTAATACTAAAACCAACCAAACCTCTTAAATATATGATTTACCTACTTTCCTATAAACATAAAAATACAAAAAGAATCTTCTCTCAACCCTTAGAATTCTGTTAGACCGTGATCAAGCCTTCCCAACATATTCCCCTAGAGAATGATAACAACCCCCGAGTCTTGCGTATACTACACTACAACGGTTAGGTACACTGCCTAGGGAATTGTAAAACTTCTTGTAGAAGTCCCTTACGACAATCGCAACAAGTTTTTGGCGTCGCTGCGTGGGGAATAGTTAGGTTTTGATCATAGTTTAGCTTAGTTCTACTTGCTTGAATCCTTTCAAGTAAGAATTTAATTTCCGCGTATTAGCTTTCTCGTAGTCTATCTGCTCTTTGTGTTATCCGTCCGTAACTCATTCTCGTCAACTACCATATGAGACGAGAATCCTATCTGCACTCTAGGAGACTACTCCAATCCTAACCACGAGGGATATAGGAATACCATCGAGCTCCCCATAGGGAACAACGTGGTACCTCTTCGATCCGACAACATCCGGTTGGTGCAAAACGGATGCTCATTCCATGGACTTCGGTCCGAGGACCCAAACCAACACCTCAAGGATTTCCTAAAACTAGTGGACTCACTTGACCTCGACGATGAAAATAGGGAAAGAATGCGCCTGCATTTATTTCAATTTTCCCTTCGCGATCAAGCTAGCAATTGGCTTGAACGTCTTCCAGCAGGATCCATCACCACATGGGAGGATCTTACTACCCGATTCCTTGCTCAATTCTTTCCACCGGGAAGGATCGTAAAACTCCGCAATGATATCCTGATGTACTAACAACATCATGGAGAATCTCTATCCGAAGCATGGACTCTTTTCAAGGACTTACTACAAAAAGTCCCTCATCATGGCATCGACCTTTGGCTCCAAGTCCAAAATTTTTATGACCATATCAATCCTGTCACAAGATGAATCATTGACCAATCGGCCGGTGGCAAGCTTCGTGACCTAAACGCCGAAGAATCCTGGGCATTATAAGAGGACCTCGCCCTCTATGACAACGGAATTTGAAACTACCCAAGGGATTTCGCTAAGCCGGTCAAGGCAATCTCATTGCCTCAAGATGTCCCGAGTACATCCGATCGCCGTCTAATCGAGCTCAAAAATCAAGTCCAACACTTGATGGAAGCTCATCTTGCTCTAACACAACCTACTCTAGTAAACAAAATCACTACCTCATGTGTGATCTGTAGTGGTCCCCACGACACTCAGTATTGCATGGATGATTTCGAGTAAGCTTATGTTGACTACGCATCCTCGCGCATAAAAGAAATGGGGGGTAAGAAGTTCACTCCGAACCAAGGGCCAAGGAATTTCAATAACGCCGCCAACACTTGGAAGGAGAAACCAAACTTCAACTGGGCACATTCCCTAACCTTTACTAGCCCATAAAATGGATCAATTTACTTTCACTCCTCTAGTTATCAAATGAAGCTTGAAAAGGCATTACTTGATTTTGACTCTAACCAAGAGAAGAGGTTATCTCACTTAAGAACCCAACTCGGACAACAACAAGATGACATGATTGAAATGATTAACCTTCTTTAGAGAACTGTTTCTAAAAATATCAATGACGTATCTACCCCCGAAAATGCAGGAAACTCTATGGCCCCATAAGCATTGCAACAATCAGTCATGACGAAACAGAGGAACTAAGAAAGAAAGGAATAAAAACCCGTCGGAGTTGTTCTCCCCAAAATATCTCTCTCCCGCATCCATAAAAGAACTAAACAAAAATCCCTCAGCTCCAAAGCGCGTTTACTTCGTCAATTCGATCGTCATCCTTAGCAAGGACAGTGATACAGAAGAAGACGTCTCAAAAACCAACGCACGCAGATGCGACCTCGGTAAAATGGCGAGAGGAAATGAAGAGGTAAAGGAACAAGGCAAGGAGGAAGATGAAATGGAAACCAACGTGGAAGTAAAAGAGGTAATTGAAGAAGAAGAAATTAAATTTGAAACTGATGAGGAAGTTGAAGAGATACTCGAAGAGGAGGAAGATGATGAAAACTTTAACTCGTTCCTAACTATGAAGGAATTATCACATCATGAATGGTTATTAAATAATCCTCGACCCCCGTGGGTAAGGCGAGAATAAGAGCCAGAAGCCTGAACAACATCAAAATTTCCTGCATGATTGGTTACTTCTTCAAGAAACATGCTTACATAGATCTAGAATCACCAATCAATATCATGGTCTAGCGTCAAATAATCAGATCATGAGCTTATAGAAAAGAATTAGATCGAGGCAGAAACCGATAAAATTAGTAACTTTGTAAGAAGAGTGAAAAGTCTAAAAATCTTCATAGGAAGCTTCGCCTACAAATGCGACTTCATGATATTGGAAGATACCACTAGCATTATTGATCGCTGCCTTGGAGAGATGGTATTTGGGAGGCCTTTCATTGATAAAATCAGACTCGTCTACGACAAAGAAGAAGGAACGGTAATCGTTCAATCAAGATAGTGAGGAACTGGAAATTTCTAATGCCTCACAACCATATAAACTTCAAGCGGAAACAAGATGTTATGGGCATGAAAGCACCGATTCCATACCCCCTCCTCGCCTATGAATAAAAACTTTAGCAGTGGAAGATGCACGTATTCGTCAAAAAAGCTACTCATTGGGAGATGAGTACAGGCAAGATGAAGAAAATAGGAGAGGAATTAGGCATTTAATGAGGTTAGAAAAAGAGATGATAAACGATAAAGCAGAAGTCACATAAGAACGTGTGACTTTGAGTCTAGCTACAAGACTCGTAAATAAATAAAGCGCTTCTTGGGAGGCCACCCAATATTTACTTTATCGCAAGATTGGAGATGTCCATATGTTTTATCTCTTTCGATGTTTATTCTATCCATGTTCGAACTCTATCTTGTAATGCATGCTTTGTATTGTTTTTAACCTCGTCTTAATTTCAATCAACGGTATTTTGCAAACTATAAGTGTAGGGGAATCTATTCGGCTTTTGAGCCAAATTCAAGCATGTTAAATAATTTGATTTGATTAATTCATGTCAGTTTCGAGTCATATGATTCAAATTGTCAAATCTCAGGTTTTATGCAGCTATTTATAAAGGAAATAACTTATGGAATCAAGTGCAGGAAATGTTTCATCAAAAACAAAAATTTCGTTTTCACAGAACGTGGAGACGGCGTCACGATTTACACGTGACGCCATCACCACGACACCTATGACGGGGTCAGGATTCTCCTGACGGCGTCAAACGCCCAGGTCCAGAAAACTTAAAGTTTTTAATTATTTTTGAAAATAAAACTTGCATAACATTTAAAATATGTAATCTTCTGTTATAAACCTGCAAAACCAATAAGTTTGACAATTTTCTCATCCTATCTTTACTGCTTAGTCAAGTCAAAACCTCAAAATTCATATGTTCATAGAATAATCAACATTTTATTCTTGGTACATTGTCTTTAGTCTTTGATTAACAGGTTATATTTTGATTTAGAAAAGCTGGAAATCCTTAGGAAGTTCTGGATGATTCTTGGATGACAATTTAACCAATTATCGCATGTTTCTTCTCCATTATTAAGCAAACCAGGGGAGTACTAGTTTTTCTTCCTTGCTTTCCTTTCCCTTTAATTTGTTTTTACGGGTACTTTTATAGAATATTAAGGACAATGTTCAACTTAAGTGTAGGGGGGAAATAAGCCTTAGAAACTATTCTTTCATTTGCCATTTGCTTAGTCCTTAAAATAATGGGTAATATATCAAAACATAGCATAAGAGGTGATTTTGACCCAAACTTAAATTTTTTTATAACGACAACCGTACGTAAAACCAATATTAAGAAGCGTCTCATGGAAAGAATAGTTATATAACTACACAAAACCCATCAATTCCACCCCCTAAAATGTGAGTTCGCCCTTAGATGTTAACCTATCGCTTTGTTCGAGTTAAAGGAGTGAGCAATCATGTGTGTCCTATTCCGTTGGCACGGATTGGTGTATGCCTAGGTTTTTGTCGCCTTTTCTGGAACATGGGTAGTGTTACTTTCTAGGATTATCAGAGCTGTACCGAGTAGCATTAATTTTAAATTCAAAACTTGTTTTTTGTGGATGCATCCGAGACCGCATAGTAAGTGTTAGAGGTTTGCTTGATAAGAGGCATTAGGATTAACCCATGTTTTAAACCTCTAATTGTTATGATGGTCACACCGATCACATAACTATCCCACACCCTTGCCATGCACTCACCTTTAGTGCAGGATACCCCCTATAACAACCCTCTAAGCCTTATCCTTTATCACGTTCTCGGTAAGTTTTACTGGTTAAGCCAGCACTATTAATGAAGAAGCATTGTTCACTACCTTTACACCAATCGTTAAACCCAAATCGCCTAGCCTACCTTTATGTACTCGCTTTTAGGTTGGGGGGGGGGGGGGGGGGGGGGGGGGGGGGGGGGGGGGGGGGGGGGGGGGGGGGGGGAGAGGTGGAGTATTAGTTTATGTGGGGTGGGTTGTGGGGAGGGTTTTAAGGGTGTATTTTATTTTTTTTGGTTGTGTATGTTGGGTGGGTTACCCAAGTTAATTATTGAGTTACACGGTTGCTTAGTCCTTTAACTGGTAATAATGTTTTGGGACGATTGTGAGTCATGGTAAGTATTTATTTCGCGAAAGAATGGGGAAGAAAAAGTAGTCAATACCCCATATGTTTTGTTAGATGATCTCCATGTTATTTTGATCCACCTTAAATCGGGTCATTAGTTAGATTAAAATATCGAGCATTGTAAAAAGCTCAAGTGTAGGGGTACGTGTTATAAACCCCATGTTATGATGTATTATGTTAATAAAAAAATAGAAAAGAAGATAAAGAGAAAGAGATTGATGTAGAGTTATGTAGAGTTTGTATATCTTCGCCTGAGTCTTTGGCTTAGCAACCAAACCAACGTGTATTCTTATAAATAATTAGCTAACCCTTCCACTCCAAATTCACCCAAAAGCCACTCCCCAAATGTATCCCATTTGTTTCCATTTCCATTAATGCTATCTTACACCTACACCCCACAACTCTTTAAAAGACCTCTTAGATCGTAAATGAAATAATGCTTACCCCCCCCCCCCCAACCCACACCCCGTCCCCCTACCCCCCCCCCCTCCCCCCCCCCCACCCCCCCCCCCCCCCCCCCCCCCCACCACCCCCCCCGCTCACTGCCCCCCTCCACCAGCCCGCCGCCCGCCCTCCCCCCCCCCCCGCCACCAACCCCCACCAACACCCCCAAGCCGACACCCCCGCCCCCCCCTTCCCCGCCCCCCCCCGCCCCCCCCCTGCCCCCCCCACTACACACCCGCGCCTACGGTGTAGGTTTGATCCGTTACCAAGCCTAATGGTAATTTATATGTTATGACAGGGAATTGATGTTGATGTTTGATTTCGCCATGTATGTTATAATTTATTATACAGCCCGTAAGAAAGAGGAATCCAAAACACTTAATGTGAGGTCTAGCATTTAACTTTCCGTAATTTATTACGAGGTCTAGAATGTTGTGTTGTAAAATACTTTTAAAGAGTAGGTAAAATGACCCTCATATTGCTATTGTCTAGGTAGAAAAGTCCATTTTCTTGAGGACAAGCAAATCCCAAGTGTAGGGATATTTGATGAGTGTCATTTTATACACTTTTTCGGGGTCGTTTAACCCCTTAAATCATGCATTTATGCCCAAAATAGGTATTAATCGATTCCTTTTTCAGGTATTTCTGCATTGGAAGGCATATGAGGAAATACACTTGACTTGGCTCACATTTGAGAAGAACAGACAAGACTTACAACCTACAACCAACATCTCTTAAGAAATTTTCTACTCAGAAGTTGGAGACGCGACACAGATTACACGAATATGCCGCACCAACCCCTCTCGAGACGGCGTCACAAGAATCTCCAACAGCGAGAGATTATTCGACCCAGCCCATTTATCTAGGAATATCGAAACATAGACGGCGTCATGATAAACACGCACACGTCGCACATGGATTTTCCCAAAATTACAAATCCAGTGTTTAGGGTTTTTTAAGTGTGGTAACTTTAGAGTAAAAGAAAGGGAGGCAACTCTAGTTCTTTAGCAGCTGTAAGGGATGATTTTAGGGCCTAAAAACCCGATGTACTCTCCTTAGTTTCTGTTTTAATCAAGTAAGACTATGCTTAATCAATTCAAGATGTCTTGTTGTGTAGATTCTTGATATGTCATAAACTTTAGCTTTGAACAGCTTGGCTTAAACCTTCTAGTGTGTTTATTTATGATTATATGAAACCTAGATGAAGATCTTAGTAGTGTTTAGCTTCTTTTGATGAAGATGCAGGTTAGGTCTTAGAAAACACAACTTTTTTCGGTATCCTGTTGATATGTCCTAGAAAACAAGTAGTGTAGAAAGGATACCATCGGTAACAGTATCATACTACTTTTTCCCACTTATATTTGTTGATACCACTCTTAATATATTTAAATGCATTTAATATACTCTTAGGGGCCCTTGTAAAAGTCGTTCATACTACCTTACTTGTGGCATTGCCTTAACATAAATATTAAATAGAGCGGCGCATTCGTGTAATTCGTTCATGAATTAGGAAATAATTACATAGATCATCACAAGTGTGACAAAGCAACAACACTAGGAGAAGCAATTTATGAAGTAATACATGATTAAATAAACACAATCTTTTATTATATTTTTATCACCATCTAAGCTTAGTTTATTATGAGTTTTAATAGCTAAAACCAACCACCTCTCCATTTATATGATTTACTTGCTTTTCATAAAATACAAAAACACAAAAATAATCTTCCCTCAACCCTTAGAATTCTGTTAGACCGTGATCAAGCCTTCTCAACCTATTCCTCGAGTGAACGATAACAACCCCTGAAGTCTTGCCTATACTACTACTACAACGATTAGGTGCTCTGCCTAGGGAGTTGTAAAACTTCTTGTAGAAGTCCTACGACGACCGCATCAAGTTTTTGACGCCGCCGCCTGGGGAATAGTTAGGTTTTGATCATAGTTTCGCTTAGTTCTACTCGCTAGAATCCTTTCAAGTGAGAATTTAATTCCGCATATTAGCTTTCTTGTAGTCTATCTTTTCTTCGTGTTATTTGTTTCGTAACCCATTCTCGTCAACCACCATGGGAGACGAGAATCCTATCCGTACTTTAGGAGACTACTCCAAACCTAGCCACGAGGGCTATAGGAATACTATCGAGCTCCCCGTAGGGAACAACGTGGTACCTCTTCGATCTGACACCATCCGGTTAGTGCAAAAAGGATGCTCATTCTACGGACTTCGGTTCGAGGATCCAAACCAACACCTCAAGGATTTCTTAAAACTAGTGGACTCACTCGACCTTGACGGTGAAAATAAGGAAACAATGCACCTGCGTTTATTTTAATTTTCCCTTCGCGATCAAGCTAGCAATTGGCTTGAACGTCTTCTAGCAGGATCCATCACCACATGGGAGGATCTTACTACCCGATTCCTTGCTCAATTCTTTCCACCGGGAAGGACCGCAAAACTCCGCAATGATATCCTGATGTTCCAACAACATCATGGAGAATCTAATCTCTATTCGAAGAAATGAACCGTTTCACAAGGACCTTACTTACATAAAGTCCTCATTTCATGGCATTTAAAATTAATTTTAAATAAATATTTCACTTCATAATTTATTTTTATTTATATAAAGTGTCGGTTTTAATAAAAAATTTGTCCATTTAAAGGTATGGCTGTCCGCGTTTGTTTATTTGTCCGATTAAAAAAATGAATGAACGAACATGAATAGGATTTGTCTACATGTTAGTCTGGTTCATTTACAGCGTTAGCTACAAATGACTTATTTAATTGACCTTTGGCTTCAAGTCTAAATTTTTTATGACCATGTCAATCCTGTCACAAGACGAACCATTGACCAATCGGCCGGTGGCAAGCTTCATGACCTAAACGCGAAAATCTGGGCATTATTAGAGGACCTAGCCTCTATGGACAACGAAAGTTTTAGAAGACACAAGGGATTTCGACTAAGCGGTCAGGCAATGCATTGCCTCAAGATGTCCAAAGTACATTCGACCGCCGTCTAATTGAGCTCGAAAATCAAGTCCAACGCTTGATGGAAGCTCATCTTGCTCCAACTACTACTACTCATTGAAACAAAATCATAACCTCATGTTGATATCTGTAGTGCGTTCCCCTACGACACTAGTATTGCGCATGGATAATCCGAGGCAACGCCATCTATCGCGCTGCATAAGAAAGGGGGGGGGGAAGAAGTTCACTCCAAACAAGGGCTTACGATTTCAATGATGCCGCCAACACCTGGAAGGAGAAACCAAACCTTCAACTAGGCAATTTACAAACTTCACTTGCCACAAAACGGATCAATCTGTGTTCACTCCTTTCAGTTTATCAAATGAAGCTTGAAAAGGCATTAATTGATTTTGATTCTAACCAAGAGAAGAGTTATCTCACCTAAGAACCCAACTCGGACAACAGCAGGACGACATGATTGGAAAGATTAACTCTTCTTTGGAGATATGTTTCCAAAAAATTTAATGCCGTATATACCCCGGAAATACAGGAACTCTATGGCCCTTAAGAGCTTTGCAGCAATACTTTAGTCATGCGAAAGGAGGGAACTAAGAAAGACAAGGAATCAAAAGCCCCGTAAAGTTATTCTCCCCAAAATAGTCTCTCTCTCCCGCATCCATAAAAGATACTAAACAAAAATCCATTAGCTCAAAGCGCGTTCACTTCGTCATTCGATCGTCATCTCAGCACAAGGACCGTGATACGGAAGAAGACGGTCGCAACAAACCAACGCAAACGCAGATGCGACCTCGGGTAATATAAAATGGCCAAGAGGAATAAAGAGGTAAAGGAACAATGCAAGGAGGAAGATGAAATGGATGTGGAAGTAAAAGAGGTAATTGAAGAAGAAGAAAGTGAATTTGAAACTGATGAGGAAGTTGAAGCATAGAGTTACTCAAAGTGGGAGGAAGAGGATGAAGATTATGAAAACTTTAAACTCGTTCCAAATATGAAGGAATTATTCAACATCATGAATGGTTTTTAATAATCCTCGTTCATGTGGGTACAGGCGGAGAATAATGAGCCGGAAAGCCTGAACAACATCAAAAAATTTCCATTGCTATGATCGGCACACTTCTTCAAGAAACATGCTTACATAGATCTAGAATGACCAATCAATATCATGCTTACTGGGGACAATGTTCAACTTAAGTGTAGGGGGAATAAGCCTTAGAAACTATTCTTTCATTTGCCATTTGCTTTATCCTTAAAATAATGGGGTTAGTAATATATCAAAACATAGCATAAGAGGTGATTTTGACCCAAATTTAAAAAATTTTTATGACACATACCGACAAAAACCAAGTATTAAGAGCGTCTCATGGATAGGAATTTATATTACTAGCACAAAAACCCTCAAATTCTACCCCCCAAAATGTGAGGTTCGCCCTTAGATATTATACCTTTAGGTTATTCGAGTTAAGGAGTGAGCAATCATGTGTGTCTATTCCGTCATTACGGATGTGTATGTGTGGTTTTGTCGCCTTTTCTGGAACATTGTTATTGGTTACTTTAGGATTATGAGAGTGTACTGGTAGCATATTATTTCTAGAACTTTTTCTTGTGATTGCATTCGAGAAACCGGCACATAGTAAGTGTTAGGTTTTTCTTGATAAGAGGCAATAGGATTAACCTATGTTTTAAACCTGTAATTTGTTATGCATGGTCCCATTCGATATATTACTAGCCACACCCTTGCATGGCACTCACCTTTATGTGCGGATACCTTAGTACAACCCTCCGAGCCTATCCTTTTTCACGGTTCTCGTAATTTTCTTGTTAAGCCGGATAATTAATGAAGAACATTGTTCACCCTTACACCAATCGTTACACCCAAATCGCCTTAGCCTACCTTGTATGTACTCGCTTTTAATACATTATTGTTTTAACCCAAGTTAATTATTAAGTACACGGTTGCTAAGTCCTTATCTTTGTAAATACTATTTTGGGACGATTGGGATTCATAGTAGTATTTATTTTCGCGATAAGCAATTAGGGAAGGAACAAGTTCGAGTCCTAATACCCATATATTTGTTAGATGATCTCCATGTTATTTTGATCCACCTCAAATCGGGTCATTAGTTAGACTGTAAATATCGAGTATGTAAAAGCTCAAGTGTAGGGGTAGTGTTATAAACCCCAAGTTATGATGTATTATGTTATTCAAAAAAAAGAAAAAGAAAGAGATTGATGGATAGAAGTTTTTATTTTTGTAAAGAGGGGGGGGTTTGCTATATCTTGGTCCGAGTCTTGGCTTAGCAACCAAACCATAGTGTATTCGTGTAAATAATTAACTAACCCTTCCACTCCAAATTCACCTAAAGCCACCCAGATGTATCCCATTTGTTTTCGTTTCTATTATATGTTACCTTACACCTACACCCTACAACACTTTAAAAAGACGTTTTAGATACTAATGAATAATGCTTGCGCCTAGCGATGGAGGTTTGATACATTACCAAGCCAATGGTAATTTATATGCTATAACAGGTAATGAGTGTTAATTTTCTGTTTCCCCCATATGTTATAATTTATTATTATACACCCGAGTGAAAGAGAGAATCCAAACACTTATGGTTGAAGGTGTTATAGTATTATTTCCGTTTGCTTTATTTTCAGGTCTAGAAGGTTTATTTCAGCTTCTTTGTTGAAAAATACATTTAAATGAGGTAGGTAAAATGAACCTCATATAGCTTGTCTGGTAGATAGAAAAGCCTGTTTGCTTGAGGATAAGCAAATCCGAAGTGTAGGGGTATTTGATGAGGTGTCATTTTATACACTTTTTCGGGGTCGTTTAACCCCCTAAATCATGCATTTATGCCTAAAGTAGGTTGATTCGTGTGATAGTATACACTTATATAGCAACCCTAATACAGATCCTAACCGAATGCCCTTGACCAAGGCAAAAGGTCAGATTCCACAAAAGGATAAAATACACAAGATAGAATCAATTTAAACAAGATTCGGAAGAGATATTCCCCGGGTCGTTATTGTCCCAACGATTGGCTGCACCAATTTGAAAGTAATCCTTGGTTTGATGAGAAATTGAATGATGAAGAAATATATGATGGAAACACTGATATAATTACAATAAAATTAAATTTAAATAAACCTAATTTAGTTACGAGAAGAAACAGGTATAGGAAATGGGGATCTTAAAAACTACGGGAAACAAAATTAGTTATAGGGAAATCCTAAAATTAAATCTATACTAAAATACGGGGAACAGAATCAGGTATTCGGAGGAAACTAATATTAAAAATAAGAAAAGAAATGCTAAATTAAATTAAATTAAAATTAATTCTAATTAACTAAATTTGAAAAAATAAAAAAAACTAGAATAAAAACGGGAGAGAACTAAAACGGAGGTCGTTTGAATGTAAAACGAAAAGAAACGGTAAAACGCACCCGGTAAAACGGGTCTAAGACTGAAATTTAAGAAAAATTAAGCCTACACTAAATTTTATATTTTTCCTAGACACTAAATGACAAAAGAAAATTTTGTAAAAAAGAAAAATATTTTTTTATTAATTTTCGGATTTTTTATGATTTTTATAAGAAAAAGTAATAACTAAAATCTATTTTAATTGCTAGAAAATACAAATTTAACTGGAAAAATATAGAAAAATGGTTTTAATATGCTAAAAGAGTGCAGAAATTTAATAGAAACAAAAGCCCTAAATTTTATAACTCAATTGAACCCTAATTTATGTAATTAAAACTATAAACCCTAATTATTTAAACTAAAAACTAAAATATTAAATCTATTTTATTTATTAAGAAAGACAGGGTAGAATTGGTAAGAAAGGAAAGAACAGGGTAGGCGGGGTAACTAGGGAAATTTTACACTATAGAGAAAACGGGTACCCCTTAACTATGAAAAAACTACCAAACAGACCCTACGATTATGGCTTATTTTTGCTTATTAAAAAGTGACTTTCAGCCAAAACTCAAAACTAAAAAGTTACTCAACAGCTTATTCTTAACAACTTTAATAAAGACACTTTGGACTTTTGACAAAAGAATAAGCTGAAAAATAAGCTGAAAGATCCTGTCACAGAAAGTGCTTATTTGACCATATTTTTGGATTTTTGCTTATTGTGAGCTTATTACTAAATGAAAATGCAAAACAGAAGATGCTATTTGTAGCTTAAAATGTGTACTAAAAGATTCTAAACTAATATTAACCTGTTGTTCACAAACTTAGAAAGAAAATTAGGATGAAAAAGTGCAAAGTCTAATGAAACAGTTTTTAGAGCTTATTTCACTTAAGCTAAAAAGCTTATTTTTGGACCTTTGGTGCTGAGAATTTGGGAATAAGCTAAGCTAATTATCTAAAATCAACCTAGCTAAAAGGATTTGCAAAGTTTTGACAAGGAATTGAAAAACTCAAAGTTTAAAATGGCAAAACATATGCTGATGTGAAGTGCACTTGCTGATGCAATTGGTTGCTGGTGCACTTGGCTATGATTGGCTAGGAACAGGAATACAACTAGAATTTGCAAACTAACACTTTACTAAATGTCATTTATTGAACACCAAAACTACTTAAAAACTCTAAGTGCAATTTGTAAAAAATTTCTTCTAAAAATCTAAGACTTATTCAGTTTGAAAATGTGCCACATTGCAAAAATAACTTATTAACTCAAAATTTGTAAATCCAATAACTAGCTTTTAAAAACTGATTTAATAAACATGATTATAAGCCTACGTCAACTTAATGAAAATTTTGATAGAGTGCAGTTGACTTTAAGAGTCAACTAACAGCTAAATTCCAAACACTCCCTTAATAGAAAGCTGTCAAACTACTTTGCACCTAAAACCTTTTAAACTCTAAAACTTTGTAAAGCTTTTTATCTACTTATACTAAAATTATCCTAATAAAACTATTTAGCAGTAAAACTACTGACTTATTAAGAAGAAACTAAGCAATTTCTCTCCTTAACTTATACAACTACTTATGGCAGAAACTAAAATATAAAACTAAATGAATTTTAAATCTAAGCAACTTAGAACCTAACTACATTTTTGAGTAACATCCAAACTAAGCCTTACTGAAACAAGAATAGTCATTAAAATCCAGAAGAAAAAGTAATTTCTAATAAGCTAAAAGTGCTAATTTGAAATTGAGAAAGTGAAACCTGCAATATTTGGAGTCTCAGAACTAGAGCCACTCTAGTAGAGTGAGTGGCTCAAATTGTGAACCTAAGTGACTTCCAAAGTCTCTAAACCCAAGCTTTTAGCTCAATAAGCTAAATAGAGCTTATTACTCCTTGTGAACCTCCAATTTGAAGCTTATGAATTCAAGTGATCATTTTAAGATATAAATGAGTTAAACGATGAATGAAAGCTTAAACCATAGTTTTACTGAAAATTTAGCTTATTAGAATAACAAGCACAAACGGCTTATGTTAAGCTTGTTGGATTAAATTGACTTAAACTATGAACAAAAGATTAAGAAATATGTAAATCGACTTTTATTACTGAATTAAAGAAGTACAAGTTAAAATGAAACGATTACAAGAGCTTAAAACTTAATTGCTAAAAGTGAACATAGAATTGCTTAAAAACGGAAAATTACAAAGTAAAAGAAATTTAAAACTAAAACTACTACTCCCAAATGATGTCTTAGGGCTGCTATTTATAGAGGAGAAGTGAAGAGAGGGAAGGTTTTCTAGAGGATTCCTTTAAATCCTGGCCCTTGATCTTTTGAAGTCGAATTGTGGCCGTTTGATGGGTTTGGATAGGTGTCCTGGCCAATGAGGGCTTGCCACATGTTGGCTTGTGATTGGGGGGAAGTGTATGAACCGGATTGAGGGCTTAAAAAGGAGCGGGGTGTAGGAAATTTGGAGATGGGTTTGTGTAAACTTTGGGCGGGAAATTCAGTTGTGGGCTGTTAGGTTGTTGCGAGAAAGCCGGGGTGTTTATTTGAATGTTTGGAGTATTGACATAATTGGTCCTTGTCTT